>VMBQ01000020.1:10239-36328 GCA_007657795.1 Dreissena rostriformis | reverse complement strand
ACAGGCACACCGCATGAGGGACAAAAGGTGATCACAAATACTCACCATTGAGAACAACATTGAGCACGTTGTGTTCAGGTGAGCTTATTAGGAAGAACAACATTTGGTTTATACACAAAGTATTTTTTAACAAAACGAGATGAAAGTCAGCAACATGTTGTGCCCTTTGTAAAGAATTCCATTCACATAGTGTGCCATTCACAAAGGTCTGGACCTTTCAGCTTGGGAAACAGGCATTGGGTGCAAACACTTACACTGAAGAGGATGCACCTGAGAGGCATGCTGTTGTGAAATTTCTGAATTAATGCTGCACAAGCTACATCATGACCTTTAAGTGTAATCTTAACCTCAGGGCCCGGTTGCTCAAAACTTTAACAGCCAGTTACGCTAACAGACGTTAACTTTTGGATCAAGTTATTTATGTGACTTCGTTGTTAACCCTTTAATATTTGTGTTACTTGTATACACATTTTTTTGCTCAAATAATTGGAAAATGTTTAATAATAACATCGCTTTTAAAATTAATTTTATTTGGGTCTGAAGTTAACAGACTGTTACCTTAACTGGCCGTTAACGGTTTGAGCAACCGGGCCCAGATCTACATCAAAGTGCTAAGATAGGATGATATTGCAGATTAACTTCAATGGGACTGACATTAATATAACAGCCTCCGTGAAAAGGTGTTTCAAAACAAAATGATGTAAATGTTTTGATAATGTAAAACACACATAATGGTCTTAATAATACCTGAAAAAGCAGTCGCTCATCTGCCCATATTGCTGCCTTATTCCAGTCAATCACTTCCGAAAATGGAAGCTCCCACTCGTTGCTAAGCAACACCGGAATGCAGCCTGCTTGTAACACTTCTAAAAATCTAAAATAAACGAAACAAGAGCTTTGTCACAGAGGTATTATATCTGTTGATAGCAAAAATATAAGTCTGGTATAATTTTGAAAACATTTTTTTCAAAGTACATTGTTCTAAAAACACACAATTTAATAAATTACCTCACAAATATGTTTTCTTAACTCAAGGAAAGGCAATTTCGAAACTGTAGACAGAATAATTTGGCCATAAAGAAATACTTTTGACAGAGCCTAGACTTTCTACAGTGAATTAATTCTCATTTCTCTGTATGTTAATAAGCTGGTGTCTCTCTAGCATTAGGAGTACTTCAATCAAATGTGGTAAGAACTATAATCATACACCAAATACATCTGGGACCAGTTAAGGAGCCTTAGCAATATAATTTGTATCACAATGTCTGAGCTGGCATTGTAAACTAGTGATGCATGAAACATACTGTGTACTGTTTGGAATTGTCCATGGAATAGAGAATTTTGGAAACTAAGATCTGGCCAAACATCAATAAATAAATAATTATTCTGCAGTTTCCCAATGGCCATATCATTTTAGCAAAGTTTGATGAAAATCCTTCAACAGGTAAAGGAGATAGGGGAAAAAACTCAAACTTTTGACCTTTAAGTATGACCTTGACCTTGAACTGGCATGACTGACTTGTACTATTTTCACATCTGCTCAATGACCTTTGAAGCCAAGTTTCATGAAAACCTTTCAAAAGTTATATGAGATAGAGAGCAGCCACCAAAATGGAGGCTTTAACATTTGGCCTTGAAGTTCAACCTTGACCTTGTCTGGCAAAGTCACTCATGCTTTCTACAGTGAATTAATTCTCCCATTTTCTGTGTATGTTAATAAGCTGGTGTCTCTCTAGCATTCGAGTACTGCAATCAAATGTGGTAAGAACTATAATCATACACCAAATACATCTGGGATCAGTTGAGGAGACTTTATGTCTTAGCAATATAATTTGTACCTCACTGTGTGTGCTGGCATTGTAACCATTAAGGATGTATCAAACACAATGTGTAATGTTTCGAATCATCCATGGTTCCTTACTAGAAGGGAATTTTAGAAACTTACATCTGGCCTAGAAGTAGTTTTAATGGAAACTGATTATTTCATTACTTTATTAGAATTTAATTAAAATACAATATGACATAAATAAATAAAGAAGGCAGTCCAATAGACAGCTATATCCCCTGGCAAGATTTTTTTTTACTTCAAAGTGGTGACCATGATTTTGAGCCATCTTGACTAACTCATGTCTTCTGCATATTTACTCAATGACCACAACATTGTATCCAAGTTTGATCAAACTATTTCAGAGGGTAAAGGAGACATGGACCAGACACAAAAAGGATCAAACTTTTGAAATTTTAGTATGACCCACAAAAAGGATCAAACTTTTGAAATTTTAGTATGACCCACAAAAAGGATCAAAGTTTTGAAATTTTATTATGACCTTGAGCTTCCAGGACTGACATATACCATCTGCACATCGTCTCAATGACCTAAATCATGTAGCCAAGTTTCATGAAAATCTTTCAAAAGGTAAATGACATATCGAGCAGACACGAAAATGTGGGCTTATTTGACCTTGAAGTATAACCTTGACCTCTGCGGGCAATACTCTTAGACACTGATGTCTGAAAAGCACGCTATTATCTGAAAAGGACACTTATGTCTGTGTCGGAAAATGTCAACAAAGAATGCCTTATGTCTGAAAATCAAACTTATATCTGAAAATCCCAAAGATGTCTGAAAAACACTCATGTCTGAAAACCACACTGATGTCTAAAATTTTGTGAAAAGCACACAGACATCTTATGTCTGTTAAAAACTTGCCTGAAAAATGTCTACAAAGAGCGCTTATGTCTAAAAATCACACTGTTACCTGAAATTTTGAAAAAAGCGCACAGACGTCTGAAAAGCACAATGTCTTACCTGAAAGACCCAAGTCGACGACCACGAGGAACAAGGCAGAATGTGGCATTATACAGCAGCTTTTTGTAGTCATACCTGAAAATACACAAACATACAAACATGTATAATAGTTTGCTCTGGATCATGTATATATGTTGGATTTAAATTACAAATTTTCAATAATATTGAAATTTTCTTCAAACAGCATTTATTTATTTATTTCATAATAAGATGGACAAGCTGTTGCATTTTGCAAATATGTAACAATTCTGATAAACTAAAAGCTGTTACATGTAAAATTCCCACTGTACATAATAAACATATATTATTTATTTGTTCAGACCCAATAAGAGAGTATAATAAATAAGCATTAATTCTTAAATGGACTGCATTCAATACTGTCATTCATCCATTACCCTAATTAGTTTGAGCAATACATTGTATATCATCCTTTGCTGATAATGAGTACAATCTGCCAATTGCTATCTAACTGGGTGATAACGGACTCATTATTTTGAATGCATACCATGGGATAAAGCTATCAGTACCACAATTAAGCAGACCAATTCCATTGAATAAGTCCATGCCCTTAGTATTATAAAGCACCATGATACTTGACGGTTTCCACATTTTATGTCTATTTAATTGTGGACATCATGCAATGGTCAATCTACAAAATGCAAGATATCTTTTGTCCATCATATTACTTGAACTAAATGAAATTTGCCAATGCCCTGCACAAGCATATTAAGTCTCAGCTAATTTAGTTTAAAATGTACATATTTTGTACTTTCGCATACCAAGAGACTGATTTGAATCACTTCTTATCCTTTTAAGTACATGTACCTAACCACTTAACTAGCCCTATTTTCCTAAATTATCCTTTTATATTTATTGCCATGTCAAGTGTACTTTAAGAAAGTTGCAGTATTTACATAGTTTATTCACGCTCATAACAGCATGTTTTGTTAACTTATCACTTCAGTTGCCAGTTTTAAACATACACAAATGCCTTCAAATGTCACTTGCCTAGTGCAATACTAAATGACGGTTTCAAAGTGCAATATTTTGTCTCACTTATCTATTAAGGGCATTTACTTGTCTAGTACTAGTAAGGCTCTACTGGTCATTGTCGGCTAGGGAACTACTTAAATGTACCACGGGTACTCTTAAGTTTAATTAAATGTACCCTGGGTATGGAAAATATACTAAAACGTACCTGGGAATTCTAACACTAAATTGGTCGTTTTCGGCTATTTTTTCAAATTAATTTTGTTCATATTTATGTCAATATTTTGTAACATTGCCTCTATATTATCGAAACTCATTCTAAAGGTTTTGTTCAAACAGAATTTGGTTTCGTATTCCGTAGCGCGTTTTACGAAATCAGATTTTGGGCGGGAATAAAACTCGGGTACAGTCTAAATTGGCCGGGTACATTTAAGTTTATTTTAGTATACTTTAGAGTACCTGGGGTACATTTAAGTAGTACTCGAGCCGACAATGACCAATCAAGCGTAAGTGCCTCTTTCCTATTGCACTACTAAGAGTCACTTTCCTAGTGCACAACAAGGTTGTCAATATCTCAATGTTGTGACTTTCTGTGCAAAAAGGTTGTTGGTTTCATCAACTGTTCATTAACCACTTTTAAAGTTATATATATAATGAACAGTTCATGAACTCTGGAAATGGTTCAGGAACTCTTTAAAAATGGAAAATTAACCCCCTAAAAGTTCATAAACTGTTCATAAATATTTAAGTTCATGAACTACAAGTTGTAGTTTATGAATTATAAAAGTAATTATTAACTTCATGAACATTAAGTTAAGGCACTTTCAGTTCATAAGAAACTCTTTCATTTTCATGACAGATGAATTCAATAATCAATGCTTAAATTTATCAACATCAATTTTGAAAGATCCATTAAGGTCATTCATTTTTTTTATTCTTTGGCTTACAAGAACTTTAGTGGATGAGGTAGGCTGTAGGACAAGGGAAGACACATTTTTATAAAAGTTAAAATACAACCTGACAACATTTATTTTTTCAAAATATTTATTCATATGTATTTTCATAGGATTTGTTATCCTCGAACACTGTCAGAGATTATAGTTTCTTTGACTATAAGAACAAGATGTGTTTGTGAAACACTATGTCCCCGTATATGACGNGAGATATTGACGTAATTCTTTCGCGCGACACACCGTCCAATGATGGTGAACAAATGTGCCAAATGATTTTAAAATCTTACAATGAACGACATAGTTATAGCCTGGACAAGCTCATTTATAGCCATTTTTGACCTTTGCACTCAAAGTGTGACCTTGACCTTGGAGATATCGACGTAAAATTCTTTCGCGCGACACACTGTCCAATGATGGTGAACAAATGTGCCAAATGATTTTAAAATCACACAATGAACGACATAGTTATGGCCCGAACAAGCATTTGACCTTTGAACTTAAAGTGTGACCTTGACCTTGGAGATATCGACGTAATTCTTTCACGCGACACACCGTCCAATGATGGTGAACAAATGAACCAAATGATTTTAAAATCTAACGATAAATGACATAGTTATGGTCCTGACAAACTTTCACTTTAAAACGCACTAAGTGACCCTGTGACCTAATTTTTGACCCGGCATGACCAATATTCAAACTTGACCTATACATCATCTAGATACAACTTCTGACCAAGTTTGGTGAAGATCGGATGATATTTCGGGACAGACAGACAAACAGACTGACCAACAGACCGACAAAGTGACTCCTATATAGCCCCCATTACCAATGGTAATGGGGGTATAATTACATCAAATCTGATTGGAGATCTCTAAATTATAAGAAATACTGATAGTTTATCAACATAAGCATTATAAGTCTTTAAAGGCAAACATTTGAATATATAATTTAATCTTCAAACATATTTTAAAGAGTGAACAAAACATATCCTCAAAATTTACATAACTAATTTGAATGATCAACATGGGATACAACACATATGACAAACATCATCAATCAACTTAATCGAGCTTGAAGTTTTCACACTCATGCCTCCAGATTTCTTATCAATGAAGTGACAACAACCAGCGTGAAATCACATTACAACATAATGAGATGGAAGGCAACTTAAAAGCAACTCAGACATATGTAAATACGTCTGCTTTCAGTCTATTCAACCGCTTGTCATGTCCTATCTACATGAAACATGCTTGTAATCACACCATACACTTGCATGCAAGTATTTAAGTACATCATACGATTTTCACCATGTCATCTCTCAATATTATTGTGTAATCAAGTTTAATGTGGGTTTTTTGGTCACATTTGATTCCGAAATTTGAAAATCATTACGAATCTCAAAAAGTATATATTTTTCCCAAATTACATCACAAAATACATAATTGAAAGTTTCCATCAAGAGTATTTTTTAATAAAACGCAACTACTAGTTACCCTCCCCATTCAGCATTTTAGGTTGAAAATCTGTAAATTTGATATTGAAAACATTAATATTAAGAATAATCTCAATTTTAAAGTAGCAAAATCAAAACCAATACTGCTTTCCCAATGTTAGTCAAAGCAACACATTTTTTCCCAATCCAAAAGGACCTGGCCCTATTACCAAAACAGTGAAAAAAACTGGTGTAATAATGTTGTACAAAAAGTTAATCACTTAACAACACATTGGTTTTGACATCTAGAGAAAGTAATATTTCATTCCAAATTGACGGAGAGGGGCGCATAAATAAATAAAAGATTTACACTGCAAAAAGTTTTTCTAATGACGAAAATAAATAAGTTTTCACACTTGACCTGAGCAGCATTTAATGTTGTTAATGTCAGCAGTGATTCACACCTATACTACAGAAATAGTTGTCAGGAAACAACTGTCAGACTGTCTGTAGCGCAAAACCTTATGAAAAATGATGGACAGTTAAGCAAATTGGAAATAACATAGAAATGTAGATACATTAATGTTTGTATCAACACACGCAAATTCCTACAAAGCTAAAATGGAGAGAGAGCATGATTTGTATGGCCAAATGTTGAATGTACCCAGAGGAGTTAACAGTTATGTTGATGGCCAAGCCATTACAAGGTAGGAGTTCATCAAGCCTGTTGCCATGGGCAGGCTTTCACTTGCAATCTATGAAATGGTCCTAAAGCCTCTTAACAAAATGCAATTAATGTACACCCAAAATGCACAATTAATTCAATCATTCTGTGACTGTGACTGCTTTATACCATGCACCATGACTTAGATTAACGCTTGGATTGAATTAGGTTCAGTGTCACGGTGACCTTCACAGTTAAAACAGTTAATTATAACAAGGGACACAACCCTGCATTTCCAAATTATTCAGTTGATTATTGAATGTGGTTAAGATATGACTTATAAATGGCTTAAAAGGCAATTTTGATATTTCAATGGCTATAACTAAAGAAATCCTGATTTCACTGATCATCTCCCTTTACAATGGCTATGATATTATGCATACAAACATTGTCATGGAGTTGGGTAAAGAATAGATGAGAAGAGTTTGACTTATGGCAACACAATCAAAGTGGTCTGAATTACGAACCAACATTAGCAAACCAAAACACACTGCTCTTTTCACTGTGCAACTTACAAATATAAAAACAGGTAAATAATTATAATTTCATTAATTACAAAGAAGGTTGTTTTATTAATGTTGCACAATTGACTTCATTAAAGACATCCTAAATTGTGATTCACTTGCAGCAATCGCTGCACACTGTGACCTAGATTTCTGCAAGGGTAAATTACTAAGAGCAGGTTTTATGCATTCCTAGGAGACAACATGCCTTGGTAGAACACAAGTTTGTAGCTATGATTTTCACATTAATCAGTCTACGAAATTTCATTTTACAAAAAAATATGCACAGTTCAAACAAACACGCAAGCCTGTTTTCCCTCTTCTTATCTATGTATCATTGTTGAAACTTTTGTAAATGAATATTTTGACGCAATAACGACACATCATAGATACTTCATCTGCAATAAATGCAACCTTATTGCGGCAAAATGCCCATGTAAATAAGTAGATGACAAATAACTTATTGCTGCAAGTTTGAAATATTGCCCATATATATTAGTAGATGACAAATGCTACAGTGAATAGAATTATTAATAGAACAGTGCAATATCAAGACTCGTATTGATTTTCATTATTGTATCATCATGTAAGAGCAATTATTTAAACATGAGATGTGTTTGTCAGAAACACCATTTCCCCAACTGCGCAAATACATTTGTTTAAACAACTTAATTCATTTCCCTTTAAATCACTACAAAATACTGTAATTTATATGCAAATGCTAAATTGTATTGTAAGTTTATATTGAGAACAAATGTTGGTGCCCATCAAAACCAGAAACTTAAAACAACTGAGTGAAGATTACTTTTGACAATGCATTATTTTACTATGAACATGGGGCCCGTCATATCAAACATCGTACGACATTCGCACCTCACGATGCAATTTTCAAAGTGCCACAAATATGTAACCGTCACATTTATAACTATTTTTGTTGAAGATTTCCATTCATTTACAAAGTAGCTTTCAAATATCCTTTATATTTGAAACATACAGATCATAATCACTTATATTTTAAAATTACAAAATTCAATCGTAAATTAACATTGTCGTACGATCTTTGATAAGACAGACCCCTGGTAACACCCAAGATTGCTGCTATTAAAGTAGGAGGGGAAGTCTTATATCTGGAAACACAAGCCCTGAGCTCTACTCTGGTTTCGGTGATAAAATATATTCTTATCCTTATTATGAAACATGAAAGCTGTCTGCATTCAAGCATTAATGATTTCACATAAAACTGTCAGATATATCATAATGTAACCTTTCTGTACTCAGATGTGAGGAAATGATGAATTATTCACACATTCTGGTGCTTAATTTAAATGTTGAATTAAATTTATCAAAACCAATTGTCAAAACGCTCCTACAGACCAATATTAAGAAATATTATTTGTGAAAATTAAATGGAGAAATAACAGCAAAACAAGTTACGTTCTAACCTCTTTTAAAATTTCAAAATTTCAAGGGAGTGCAGTCATTAAAGTTGTTTCAAGCAAAGTCACCAAGAGGCCATTAACATCACCTTGAGGCTTCATGGTGTCACATTGCAACACAACTTCTCAAATTAACCGCAAGTTCAGTCATGTTAACATGTCAATTCATGTGAGTGAACTCCTTCTCTAGTTACAACAACCCACCCTGCCTAGGTCTGCCCCAGACATTAATCGCTTGAACTGACGGACTGAATCAAATTTGTTAAATTAACCATGGACAATTATTGGTTGTGTTGTATGTGTGGTCAGTGAATGGGTTTCCCTATCTGTCATCTGACTGCCTGTCGTTAGGGCTGTACCACAATTACCTGCCCTTTCATCTTCAACAACTTGCAACTATCTTCCTTCCAGTCAATTTGTGAACCTTTCACACAGATTTCTGACAATAGCAATTAACTTTTTTTTTCAAGACCATACAGGATTTTCCCTGACAGTAATAGGTAACAAAATTGTACCGTACCCAAAATAATCTCTAAACCTTGGGAAAATATTAAAATAGCCTCTCACCCAAAATTGCCTATAAGAAATTTCATATTGTGTTTTAATGGGGCTTAGTCTAATAAGGCTTGATTTACTACCCACAGTAGGAGTTCAACCGCCCCTTTTGAACAAAAAAAAACACTTCAAGAATGATAAGGACATTTGAGAGGTTAAAGAATATTTTAGAGGTTAATTAATATAAGCAGAACCGAATGTTAGGAACCTTGGACATTTTGGATTGGTTATTCAAAAGATGTTAAACATTTTTTTTTTAATAAAATATAAATTAATAATAAACAGCTTTGTAAAATGTAGATTTTTTGTTACTTGTGCTCAAACATAAGTATAGGTATTTATCTTTTGAGGAAAAAAATGCTTTCATCCATCAAAGTGCGCCAGACTTTTCCAAAATTTCTACACATTTCGCTCTTACATATTCGATTTTTATATTTATCATTATATTGTTGTACGCGCTTTAACAGCTTTATGATAATTTATGACTAACAGTTAAAATTTAATTAAACCCAAACATGAGTGCCAGACTGCACTTCCATGTTTATAACATATGACTCACAACAAGATAAATCTGAGACTATTCTAGTTTGTATCAATAAAGTCAGACATTTTGCAGTAATTACAATCTCAGCCAACTGCATACTCAGACAACTCAACCAACAAGTGGGCTTAAATCCACTCTGGGTACATTCCTTCCTCACCCCCATATCTCTCACATGAACATATTTTGGTTAGGTAATAAAACACCAGGTGGGACATTTGAATGCCAATTTCTCAACAAAATGTGAATATCAAAGCAAATATGCATGGCAAGCTTAAACAAANCATTGCAACACAACTTCTCAAATTAACCGCAAGTTCAGTCATGTTAACATGTCAATTCATGTGAGTGAACTCCTTCTCTAGTTACAACAACCCACCCTGCCTAGGTCTGCCCCAGACATTAATCGCTTGAACTGACGGACTGAATCAAATTTGTTAAATTAACCATGGACAATTATTGGTTGTGTTGTATGTGTGGTCAGTGAATGGGTTTCCCTATCTGTCATCTGACTGCCTGTCGTTAGGGCTGTACCACAATTACCTGCCCTTTCATCTTCAACAACTTGCAACTATCTTCCTTCCAGTCAATTTGTGAACCTTTCACACAGATTTCTGACAATAGCAATTAACTTTTTTTTTCAAGACCATACAGGATTTTCCCTGACAGTAATAGGTAACAAAATTGTACCGTACCCAAAATAATCTCTAAACCTTGGGAAAATATTAAAATAGCCTCTCACCCAAAATTGCCTATAAGAAATTTCATATTGTGTTTTAATGGGGCTTAGTCTAATAAGGCTTGATTTACTACCTGTAGTAGAGTTGAACTGCCCCTTTTGAACAAATAAACACTTCAAGAAATGATCAGGATATTTGAGAGGTTAAAGAATATTTTAAGAGGTTAATTAATATAAGCAGAACCGCATGTTAGGAACCTTGGACATTTTGGATTGGTTATTCAAAAGATGTTAAACTTTTTTTTTTAATAAAATATAAATTAATAATAAACAGTTTTGTAAAATGTAGATTTTTTTTTTGTTACTTGTGCTCAAACATAAGTATAGGTATTCATCTCTTCAGGAAAAAAATGCTTTCATCCATCAAAGTGCGCCAGACTTTTCCAAAATTTCTACACATTTCGCTCTTACATATTCGATTTTTATATTTATCATTATATTGTTGTACGCGCTTAAACAGCTTTATGATAATTTATGACTAACAGTTAAAATTTAATTAAACCCAAACATGAGTGCCAGACTGCACTTCCATGTTTAAAACATATGACTCACAACAAGGTAAATCTGAGACTATTCTAGTTTGTATCAATAAAGTCAGACATTTTGCAGTAATTACATTCTCAGCCAACTGCATACTCAGACAACTCAACCAACATGTATATGACAGTGGGCTTAAATCCACTCTGGGTACATTCCTTACTCACCCCCATATCTCTCACATGAACATATTTTGGTTAGGTAATAAAACAGCAGGTGGGACATTTGAATGCCAATTTCTCCACCAAATGTGAATATCAAAGCAAATATGCATGGCAAGCTTAAACAAACACGGTTAATATGCATGTTAGGGCATAATACCTCTCAGCATTCATGATAAGTTGCAAGTGAGTTCATGATTATTTTAAGGAGAGTTTTGCTTCTTTAACTCTTACAGTGCTGGAACCGGATTTAGAAGGTCTTTGCAAACAGTTTGGATCCAGATGAGACGCCACAGAACGTGGCATCTCATCAGGATCCAAACTGTTTGCTATTCTGATAGTATTCTTTGAAAACAAATCGAAGAAAATGCTAATTTTATAAATTCAGCAGACAACATTTTAGCAGACGACAAATTTCCCAGCATGCAAAGGGTTAAGTGGATAGGATTACAAATTTGGGGGCTTATAGGTGGATCGTGTTTCTTCCAATTGTTCCAAGTTAAAAGCTCAGAATACACTCTGAAAGGGAACCACATGATACCATATGTGTATCAATTATCAAATTTATCTAGATCTATTGAGTTCATTTGTCATCGCCATTGTGCCATTCTTACATAATCATCATGGTCATGATCATGATCATGATCATGATCATCATCACCATCACCATCATCATCATCATCATCATCATCACCATCATCATCATCATCACCACCATCACCATCACCATCATCATCAGGTCACCGTTTTATCACTTATCATAGTATCAATGACTGAGAACCACGCCATACACAAATGTTACTTTTACAACAAGCAAATCAATCAATTATAGAATGGTTGGTAAACTATAGACGGCAGATTGAATCTTAAATCATTAAGGGCACAAAAAAGAATTCAATAAACTTTTGATCATGTCAATGTTTTTGCATTTAAGAGTTTAAATAGCAATAAAATCCCCAAAATCAACATTGAAGACACTTAAATGACTGCATGTAACATTCCATTTATGAAGTCGTCACATTCCAATTCCAAAGTAGCCTCTTATTTTTATGTATTAACAGACGGATTATGATTAAAAAAAACACGTTACATCAGAAAACATCCCAATCATATTTCTTTGCTACCTAAGCAAACAAATTCCTCTGAAATTATATGTTGACAGCAAAAAGTTTTGTTGAAACAAAATGATACATTTTGAGATACAAATGAACCTTTTCAGATTTTTCCCATGAACATGACCAGGGATCATATTTTTTTCGGTNTTGGAGTTCCAAAAATAAGTCTCATTAAATGTTAAGCGATCTTGAATTGTTCTTTCACATTTTCAGAATTTTTTCATCTAGTCAACTATATTATTATTTTCCTTAATATTTAACAGTAAAACACAACAAAGGATGTCACAAATTCAGCAGTACTGCCCCATTTAAACTCATTGTTTACTTTATAGGTAAATTATTTGATAAGCAATATTCTTTGATGCATCTTTGTCTAGAAATTTGGAATTGGACACTTTATTGGGAGTATAATTCTAACTTATTAAAGATACAGAAAGTAAAATACAACAAAACAAAGGTTTGTCATTTTAGACTTAAGTCCTGACATGATTCATGGGTTATGAAATTGTATTCCTGTTCATAACCATAAAGTTTCAAGACCCCATGTGCCTCTGCAGTTTGGAATCATATACCCATCAACTGTGCAGGATTATCATAAATTTAAAAGGAAATGACGAATGTCTTAAAGCAACCATGAAATGATCATCACTACAGGGGACTATGTAAATTTGGAGACTTTTAACCCTTTGCATGCTGGGAAATTTGTCGTCTGCTAAAATGTCATCTGCTAAATTTCTAAAATTAGCATTTTCTCTGATTTTTTTTCAAAGAATACTATCAGAATAGCAAACAGTTTGGGTCCTGATGAGAGCGTCCTTCTATATGGGTCAGAGTACTGGAAGACCACTGCTACCATCGAGCGCAAACTGGAAGTCTTCCAGAACAAGTGCCTGCGACGGATCATGAATATCTTTTGGCCAAACATGATCACGAACATGGAACTGCGTGGAAGAGCGGGCGCAAACAGCATCGCTGAGACCATCGCTTTGAGGAGATAGAGATGGCTAGGCCACATCTGCAGAATGCCACCAGACTCGCTACCCAGGGTGGCACTGAGATGGACTCCACAGGGGCAAAGAAACCGTGGACGACCAAAAGAGACGTGGCGCCGAACCGTGGAGCGAGAGCTCAAGAACAGAGGCCTCACTCTGCAGACAGCACCTGCGACAGCAGCTGACAGAACAAAGTGGCGCTCCCTTGCCGTCGCCTCAAGCACCAGACGGCGCAGAGAGGATTGAGTGAGAGTGAGACGCCACGTTCTGTGGGGTCTCATCTGGATCCAAACTGTTTGCAAAGGCCTTAAAAATTTGGTTCCAGCACTGAAAGAGTTAAACAGTTTTCTATTCCATAAGCTTGTGTCAAAATGTATACTGGTCTCAGAATTATGCCTGTAGCATTTGGCAGTGGGGTATTTGATGTATCACCTTATCATCAAAATTTAAGACCCAATACTAAAGATGTTACACATAGCATTTTTAAATATATTTCTGGGGAAAATTACATACATAAAACAGCATAAGCATGCCTTTTTGTCTGAATGAAAATTATTATATGCAATATTATAGGCAATTTAACATCAATAAAGTCTTGACATTCCCAGCCTATAAATTTTATAAATCTGATAGGCTTTATTTTAAATACTAAACCACTTAGGCAAGACATATGGAGAACCATAAAATTTGCCTCCACATTCAAAATGTAACCCAGTAAGCAAATATTTTACTTTTAAGTGACATACCACCCAAACTATTCGCTCACACCCTAGGATAATATGTGTGCCCTAGGAAAGTGACCCGGGTTTTAAAAGGATCTTATTTGCTGATTTACAGACAAAGGACTTTGAGGCTTAATTCGTAAATTTTGTTGAGCAGCCTAAATGAGAATGCGATGACTTATTCATTTTAATGTTGTATAAAGTCAGGGCAAATTAAATAGATTTTGGGCAAGTTCATACAAGCTTGCCCGAATTGGCAAGTGGTTTGAAAAAACAAAAGCGAAGAATGTACTTTCATTCACTGTTGAGCATTTCAGAAAAAGTTGCTCCAAGTCCAATTCCACTATAGAGCTTATTTGTTACAAATGTGACTTAAACCTCCACACCCACCCACCCCTTTGTCAGCTTTAAGTCTAGTACAAATAACACGGGTATGTGTGTGTTACTCTGGGCATGTTAAGTGTCTTGTAAATCGACATTTCATGGCATATTTGAAAATGCATTTAAAAGGGTGCAGTCTCTTGCCAGTAAGTGACTTGTAATTGCTCCACTAAATAAGATATACATGTAGCATGAGAAGGGCAATTGAACAAAGTTAAACATTGAGAATGCTTGTTGCAGTAAAGGTTGACCAATAAGAATGCTTGCTAGTACAGTCAATGTTTACCAATCAGCATGCTAATGTTACATTAAAATGTTGACAAATGAGAATACTTGTTACAGTAAATGTTGACCAATGAGAAAGCTAGTTACAGTACCTGTTGACAAATGAGAATGCTTGTTACAGTAAATGTTGACCAATGAGAATGCTTGTTGTAGTAATAGTTGACCATGCAATGAGAATGCTTGTTTCAGTGAATGTTGACCAATGGGAATCCTTGTTGCATTAAAGGTTGACCAATGAGTATGCTTGTTACAGTTACTGTTAAGCTTTGATGTCCACTGGTTTAACATTTAAGATTAAGAATACACATAAGACTGTTCTTAGTTGTGGAGCCTGATGACATCATGACTGTGTAATAGCTCACTGATAAATAATTGAAAGACCCTATAAACTAACCAAAGCCACAAATAAACAAATCCAGTGCTGTTATGGTCCTATATGACAATTAGCCACTTATTTTATTTTACCATGTCTTGTACAAATGACAGACCATTGTGCCTAATCACCACTCACTATGGCAGACAGCCACTGTGAGCTGATCCAATTTCAGCCCAATTTAGCAATCCTTATAATAGCAGGACAGCACAAACATCTGCCTGCTCAGTGACAAGCCAAGCAAAACAAATTTGCCAATCTGAAAATCATATCCACACAAAAAACCTGTGTCAAAGGTTACACATAAAACATGCTATCATCTACACCATTGTGCGAGGTGACAACAATAAACCTCTTTATATACCCATGGGTATTGTTCCGCAACGTATTATCGAACAATTAAAAACTCGTAAAAGCAAGCACTTTTAACGTTTTATAAAAAGGTAGAAAATAATTGACTGCAGTGAAACTATGAGACTATTGGAATTCAACATTTATTAACATTCATTTTCAAATATGAAGGCCCAATTCTTTACTTGGGAGGTGTAAACTTGGTCAAAATGCTTAACACCTGTTACAGACAAGATGGTACAACATTGTCCTAAAGAAGTCAATAGTATATATAGTCAGCCACAATGTCCTATCAAGTTGATGTCATACAATTGAGGATTGAGTGTGGAATTATTGTATCTGATATATAAATGTAAAGAAGATACAACAGTATCATCCTCCATCCTGGCAATGTAATACAATAACCAAACAGCATTCAAAGAAAAGAAAAGAGAAAAACATAAATAAGAGACCCATAGTTTGTGTGGGAATTCAACAGAAGCTGTGTTTTATTTGGCAGCCCTGAACTGAAACTAAATATCACTTAGAAGTTCTTTCATCTTGCCTGTTATAATTGTTCTTATCTTAATTGGGTTATCAGATTAACTTGATACTTGTACAATGTGTGTTTGTACCCTGCATAATGTGGTGTATGATGGAATACCTACTTGATTAATTGCCATTTAATCAAAGCAATAAAATTATACTAGGCCTATTGTTTTCAAGTAAATTAGTTTTTAATGACACTGGGGTGTGCTCCAAGAAGCCAAAGTATTGAAAAAGCAAAATAACACAGGAGGCTCTTTGTACAGTGTTTTAACAAGTTAAATCCCAACNCAAAAATTGCCATTTACTATAATTTCTTCATTTCTACATGGATTCACTTCAAATTGATACTGAACTTCTCTTATGACAATACGGTCAATCTTGACTATGCATGGCCCCATTACCAACCCTGGGGCACACCTAGGTCAAACATTCGGTGTGGGGATACGCGTCGGCCTCTGCCGCGCCATTTCTAGTTGTTTTTGCAATAGGCTTTACAGTTAACATAGTCATACACTGGATAAAATTTTACGTTCTAATAGATTATCTGATATTGAAAGATGAAACCCATAAGCCGGGTGTATATTTTAACAAATTTACTTCGGGCTAGTAATTTTGCTGCTGGGCTTCTTGTCTTCACCATTCCAGTAGCCCGAATGGCTAGTGGATAAAATGAACTATCGTGAAGACTGCAACAGTATCATCCTCCATCCTGGCAATGTAATACAATAACCAAACAGCATTCAAAGAAAAGAAAAGAGAAAAACATAAATAAGAGACCCATAGTTTGTGTGGGAATTCAACAGAAGCTGTGTTTTATTGGCAGCCCTGAACTGAAACTAAATATCACTTATCTTTTCTGTTATAATTGTTCTTAGCTTAATTGGGTTATCAGATTAACTTGATACTTGTACAATGTGTGTTTGTACCCTGCATAATGTGGTGTATGCTGGAATACCTACTTGATTAATTGCCATTTAATCAAAGCAATAAAATTATACTAGGCCTATTGTTTTCAAGTAAATTAGTTTTTAATGACACTGGGGTGTGCTCCAAGAAGCCAAAGTATTGAAAAAGCAAAATAACACAGGAGGCTTTTTGTACAGTGTTTTAACAAGTTAAATCCCAACCCAACCTTCTACATTTAATATTTAACCTAACTCAGTAATAGTGTAATGTAACCTAGGTGAAAGTCAGGTTAAGTGAACAAATGAATGTAAGCAATATAGGTCTTTAGGGCTGGTGTGTATTACATGTATTCATGAATTAGTATGCCTGGAATTTCTCTGTTTGCCCGTTTAAGTAAAAACTGTTTATTTGGGGACATGTTTAAGGTTGGGCCAGGTATCAAATGGTAATCAACTGAAATAAACAACTGTAGATCAGAAAAGTGAAATTTGAAGAATGAAATATGAGACATAAAACTAGAGTGGCTTTTTATTGTAATGTTATTTTTTTTTATTTTTCAGTATCACAACTTGTGAACAAGACACTGTTTATACTACAGTATACACACAAAACGATGTTCTCATTTTATTAGTCATACACTGAGAAGCACACAGAACCTTTTGGAGTACGGAATAACAACCTTTTTTTTTATTAATATTTTATCAGAGGATTTTTTTTGTAAATTGATGACAAATAAATGAAGAAAGATTTCCATTTTTTGACAGATAATACCCATTGAGTGTTTCATAACTACAAAAAAAGCTCCCTGGAGAATTCTCAGATGGATATGTTTTATTTACTTGCATTCTGAATGTTACGCTAAAATAGCAAACCATTATATAGGCTTATAGACAATCCCAGAATCGATAATATGGGCGCCGCCATATTGGCTATTACGTAACCCGCGATTTAAAACGGTACTGAAGAATTTGACAGATTACAACGTTATCATAGTGTACACCCGCTTTATTCCAATAAACAGTACTTTATGACTTCGCACATTAGGATTGAAAACAAGTGAAACATGAAACCAAGTGTCGATATGTATCACATCGTAAATCAATATAATTTAAATAAAAAATATACACGATAGATTCATAAAATATGTGTCTCTGCAACAATATTCAGTGACAACACGTAATGTTTAAGGCCGAGTTGGCATTTTTAAGCATACCTTTCAGTAATGCCTTTGTATAAAATTTAATTATTTCTTTATGGAATAAAATTATTCAAGCATAATTATAAAGGTATAGAAATATCTAAAGTCTGAAGTAAACGTTGTGATTTTAGCGTAAATAGTGCCGGAGATATTAACAAAGATCTATCAATATATAAAGATTGGAAACATCCATTCAGACCAATTTTTTTGGATAGATCTTTGATATTAATTAGATAGATTTAAGGTCGATGTAGACAATTAAATTGATATCTGCCTTTGTTTAAGCCTATATTATTTCTTATTAAATGTCGTACTTTCTATACTTTCCGGAGATATTCATTAAGAAACGTTGTAAGATTAAAGACTGAGGACGACTTCTTTTATTGAATAATACATATCTTTGTTTGTCTAAACAGTTACCATTTCGCTATTAATATTTCCCTTGTAAGTGTCATTTTAAAGGTAATATACAAATCTATAGCCGAAATAAAGTTTGTGATTCTAAAATTGTTCCGTAAATTTTTATTATCGAAACTCTGTAAGATTTCAGGTAGAGATTTTTTTTTTTAATTAAAATTATGTATCTAGTTTAGTCTAAAACTAAAGTGGTTTTTAGCAATCTTTTATTTAAAAATCGCTCTCAAGCTAATACAAAAATATCTAGCCGGAAATGAATTTTGTGATTTAAATGAACAAGTATCGGAGTTATTCGCTTGCAAAACTGTGTAAGATGTCAGGATATGTCATACTTTTTTTTTTGAAAAGGACATATCAGCTTTTGTCTACAACTTTCTTATATTATTATTTAAATAACGTTTTACATGTTGCCTGAAATATTATTAAATTTTCTTAATAACATCTTAATTCACGATTGAAATGTTCAACATGAAAAATAATGAGCCTTAAATAAACTTAAATAGTTCCAATTGTGTTCTCTAGATTTCCTAAACGTATGTCTTTATTAAATTTTCGTAGAACGGTCTAAATTTACGATTGAAAAACAAAAACACGAACAAAATAAGTGATTTATTTTTCTTTAATTACGGATTATTAATGACAGCAACATACATCTCTTGAAAAAAACATCAGCGATAAAGGCGCGAACGAATTCGCTAAATGGGCGGCGATGTTCCAAGTGTGAATTAAAAGCGTTTATGGGTTTGCCCGTGACACCACATGTCTGCACATGTGTAGATACCGAAATTAAGATAAGATATCACGCGTCACCTTTAAATAACATGTTAAATGACAATCAAGACCTTATTCATGCCAGGGACCTACACAAATAGGTCCATGTCCATGCTGTGTTTTATTACTCTTAAACGAATGCAGATGAACCTTATTTCTACTAATTACGTAATTTATATTAAAAATAAAAAACACGAACTATTATGTGGTTGTCAGATCGATAACAGAAACTCTTTAAATCCTCAAATATATTTGATAAACCCGTTTCGCTTCCTTGTTTTGCGTAGGGACCTAAACACACATATATAGGTCCATGTTTATTTCTTCAGTACCGTTTTGGAGGCGCGCGAGAGTATTCATGGGCGGGTAATCCGGGAGGTATCGATTTCTGGGATTGTCTATACTGTACAATATAAAATGCACACATAAAATTATCTTCTAAGAAGTATTTATAATGTAAGTGCTACAATGGAGTGCTACAATGCGCATGCACATTTTTGATAATAGTAAACTAAAACATGGGGAAATTGTCAATAAAGTAAACCAATTTGTAGGATTGAGTTTTAATCCTTCTTAAGCAATTAAGCAAGTTGAAACAAATTTTTTTTGGCGTTTCATTTTTTTTTCCACAATAATTCTATTATTTTTGCATTATTGCTTTGCAATTATTTTATTTACAATTGTCTTTAGGACAATACATTCCTGAAAAAGAGATCATAAATTGTTTTAATATGTTTCTATATTAAGAGGAAATACATCCCTTTAGCAACTAATTATGTCTTAAGAACTACATATAGATTGCACCTTTAAAGAACCACTCAATTCTGCTGAAATGGGACCAGTTCTAGTTTATGTCTTGCATGAGCCTCTTGATTAATTGATTTATGAAAAATGATTGATCAGATATAAATTAATCACATGATATGATTACTTGCAGCAAAACTCACGCATAAATCATATTATATTCACATTTACAAATATCTTTAAGCACTTGCAAATATTTGTATGGAAAAACAACAAGTTTTGTATTCATATTTTTATCAGCAGATTTTTTTTTCATTGATGACAAATAAATGAGTAAAGATATCATCTTGATCTTTTTTTTTTATCAAATAACTAGAAAGATAATAGCCCATGAGTGTTTCCTTACTTCTAATATAATGCTCCCAAAAGAATTCTGAGATAAACAATTGATTTGTTTCCAAGAATTTCAATCTCATTCTGCATAACACTTTCTGGCTACAATATTGGAAAGATATTTTTATTTTATATGAAGTTTGGCCTGTAAAAATGACTCTTAATTAACATATCGATTATCAGTTGTTTTAACTACCATGAATACTACAGTTTTATAGTAAAACCCTTGGGTACCTCAAACAACAACCAACAATTTTATCAACCATAATTGTCTTCCACAATAAAAAAAGTCATAAATGATATTTTGATTTCATATACATGCCCCATTTAACCAATGTTCACATTATGATTTCATATGATAATAATTATATACTGTAAACAGATCTAGATATGGGGCAGCTAGACAAGCACAGTGAGTTGTCATTCAATAATCTTACCCCAGCACATCCAGACATAAATACAACTCCAGATATATCAGGTTAATAGGTTGGTAAATGCCAATAAAAGTATGCAGGTATTTGAATACTGGTACTTAAATCAAGTCATTATTCTAAAACTTTGTATCAAACTATGCCATCATCTATAGAATTATACCATAATTACCCCATCAACATTTTTTTAATACAGAACCTTTTAGAATTTTAACATACACAAGTTGTTGCAAGAATTTTATATAAGAGCATAATTTTGTGTATGCAGACCACTCTGGTAAGTTGTTTTTTCAATTGCATGATACATGAAGAAGTGACAGTCAAAACAAGCTGTTTTCAACCCTAATTTGAGCTTTGACCTTTAATAATGTGTGACCTGCATGTACATGAGGTAGGGACGAAGGTAACTTACAATTGACACACCATTTCAACAATGTGAACATAATTATCACTTAAGTTATTTTAAAATTGCAGGAAAAAGTCACCGTCCGGACAAGCTGTATTTACAACCAAATTCGGTCATCAACCTCTATTAGTGACCTTGACCTTTGAACAAGGAGCAAGTGTCTTACATGCAACATGCAGTATCAACATGGTGAACATTTGAATGACAGATGCGCACATATACACTTGTCCATTGTTATTGCTTTATTAGAATTTCTGCTAAATAAAGTGTCACCACTGTTTATAGTGGAGTATGAAATTGTTCTTTAAGTTTCCATGAAATAACTGTGACACACATTTAGCTAAGATCTTGAAAAGTTGCTTGGTCCTATAATAGTTAAGAAGTTCTTATGTGGATGCTTTGATGTAACATTCAAGTCACTTCCTGGGCTCTTACTATGCAATTAGGTTTTTCAGATGTTTTTTTCTGATTGCATTGAATCTAGCCTAACATCAAGTGCATTCAAGATTCCATAAATCAGAATGGTGGCTATGATAAAGATCAAGCGAGTCCTTGTTTNTATTTTTGGGAAAAAGTATACTTTTTGCCATTGGGAACATAGCCGTTATTCGGCTATAAAATCGGGCCAAAAAAACCCTGATTTCAGGGAATCTGTTATTTTAAATTGTTATTTGAAGTTTAAACTAATGAGGTCAGGCTGACAATCATTGTTCTTTAGTCAGAATTATATATTAAAGCATAATAATAATCATGACTTTGACCTCTGTTTACCGTGAAGTATGAAACATTTTTTATTTTTTTTAATTTTCCATGAAATGACTTTGACATACATTTATGTAAGATCTTGAGAGGTTGCTTGGTCCTTAAGTCAAGTTTCTTAAGAGGACGCTTTGATGTAACTTCCACACACTTACTGGACTCTTACTATGCAATAATGTTTTTTCATATGTTTTTCTGATTAAATTGAATCTGGCAAAACATTAAGTGCATTCAACTTTCAAGATTCCATAAATCAGAATGGTGGCTATGATAAGATCTTGAGAGTCCTTGTTTGATAAAGATTGTGTTGCAATATTCTTACTATAATTAAGTAAATCAAAAGAAATGTTCAATGAAAAGTCCTTTTCTATGATTATATAAATCCAATTTTTCTTGTAAAGTTAAACTGACCTAAGTTAGTGTATTATGTTTCAGGGGTTTTTATCTGATTTTGGGGAAAGGGCCTGGCCTTNGTGACTCGTCGATACGCCGCGTGATTCCGTCGAGTACTAAAATAACTGGCCGCGGCTACGCCGCGGACTTTGCTGGTTCCGCGTGGGCTGTACTGTAAATCCAATTTTTGCATATACACACATGTAATTGAACTGACACATGTGTCTTAATGTTTCCAAATTCAAAAGAAAACTACTGATTTTTTTTCTTACAAAAATGATTTTAACCATTTTTGTTCTTAACTTTAATTTAATGTTTTAAATTCCTTTTGTTGAGTCAAGTCATGCAGTCTTAGTATACGTATTGCCCAAATATTTTTGTAGGATAAGTGCATGCCTGAATGGTCACAGCATGCTCAACGCATTTCCATCCCAACGGGTTTTATAACGCATTCTGATTATCATTCTTAATTTTATGACTGAATGTGATGCAAATCTCCTAATGCATGGGTAATGATAGCATGCATTTTTAATTTGATCAAAATAAATTATATGCACTGGAAATATTCTTGATGCATGGGGTAACGATCATAAGTATGCAGTTTTAATTTGATGGAAATAAATTATATGCCCTGGTAATGTTCTTGATGAATGGGGTAACTATAGCATGAAGTTTTAATTTGATCGGAATAAATTTTATGCACTGGTAATGTTCTTTTCAATTGGGGCATTATGCAACTTCATCTATGAGTACAGGTAAATAATTAAAATTTAATTAATTTCAAATAAAGTTGCAACATCAATAATGCAAAATTGACTTCAGTAAAGACATCTTAAGTTGTGATTCACAGCTCATTGCAAACCAGATTTCTGCAAGGGTAAAATGAGTAAGAGCCGGTTTTATGCATATGGGACAACATGCCAAGTAGTAGAACACAAGTTTGTAGCTATGATTTTCACATTAATCAGTCTACGAAATTTCATTTGAGAAAAAATTACACACAATGCAAACAAACACTCAAGCCTGCTTTCCCTCTTCTTATCTATGTATCATTGTTGAAACTTTTGTAAATGGAAATGCGACACATCATAGATATTTTATCAGAAATATATACAACCTTATTTCGGCAATCTTGAAATATAATACCCAATGTAAATAAGTTGATGACAAATGGTAAAGTGAATAAAATTATTAATAGAATGGTGCAATATCAAGACTCGTATTAATTTTGATTATATCATTATGTAAGAACAACATTTTAAAGACTTTAACCAATGAAAATCAAACTTGTTTGCTGATACATCTATCTTTAAATAAAAGAAATTCAGAAGCAATTTTGCTTCAAACCATTTTTTCTTTTTTAACCCTTTGAGCGCTGGAACTGGATTTTGAAGGCCTTTGCAAACAGTCTGGATCCAGATGAGACGCCACAAAATGTGGCGTCTCATCAGGATCCAAACTGTTTGCTACTCTGATAGTATTCTTTGAAAAAAAATCGGAGAAAATGCTAATTTTAGAAATTCAGCAGACGAAATTTTAGCAGACGACAAATTTCCCAGCATGCAAAGGGTTAATACATGTATGTAATAATTGAAGAACTGTTCTTGTCTTTAGTAAGTTTAATTTAGTATAATTGCAATCAGGATCGAGGCTATTCATTGTGAAGCAAAACATTAAAGGAATCGCTTTCTTCAGCCTCCTATGATAACGTCCCTTGTTGTCACAGAAAACTGCCCAAAATTTGCTATGAAAATTACCAATACATTAATTTGTTTTCTGACTACTCAATTTATTTAGCTTTTAAGTCACTACAAAATACTACAATTTATATGCAAATCAAATGTAAGATAAAATTGTAAGTCTGTATTGAGAACAAATTGTGGGGCCCATCCAAACCAGACACAAGCCACTGAAGATTACTATGAACAATGCATTACTTCACCATTATCATGGTAACACCCAAGATATGCGGAATAGCAATTAACCCTTTGCATGCTGGGAAATAAGTGGTCTGCTAAAATGTTGTCTGCTAAATTTCTAAAATAAGCATTTTCTTTGATTTTTTTTTCAAAGAATACTATCAGAATAGCAAACAGTTTGGATCCTGATGAGACACCACGTTCTGTGGCGTCTCATCTGGATCCAAACTGTTTGCAAAGGCCTTCAAAATCCGGTTCCAGCGCTCAAAGGGTTAAAATAGGTGGGGAAGTCTTATATCTGGGAACAAAAACACTGAGCCCTACTCAGTGATAAAATATGTTCATGTCCTTATTACATAACATGAAAGCTGTCTGCATTCAAGCATTTAATGATTTTACATAAAACTGTCAGATATATCATAATGTAACCTTTCTGTGCTCAAATATGAAGAGACGATGAATTTTGCAGACACCCAGTGCTACAATTTTTTGTGTGGAATTGAAGTAAACAACCTTCCAATTTTCCAAAACAATCCTACGGACCAATATTTAGAAAATTAATATTCTTTATGAATATTACAAAAGTCATGAAGAAAGTGTTTAACCATGAAATGCAACAAATCTTACTTATTGAGTGAAGTCATTTATTTTATTAAATGCAAGTGACCAAATGACCCTTAACATCACCAAGAGGCTTGGTGAAACATTCAATTAAAGCTTCTCAAACAAACAGCAAGTTCAGCCATGTGTTAGTGTCAACTCATTCTCTTGAGTTACAACAACCCAACTACTTTAAGGTCTGCCCCTGAAGTTAATCACTTGAACTGATCACTGAATCAAGTTTGTTAAATTAACCATGGACAATTGGTTGTGTTGTTTGTGTGGTCAGTGAATGGCCTTGTCCTATCTGTCATTTGATTGCCTGTTCCACAATTACCCTCCCTTTCATCTTCACTCACTTGCAACTATATTCCTTCCAGCCAATTTGTGAACCTTTCACACAGATTTCTGACAGTAGCCATTAACATTTTTTTCTTTTCAGCCCATCCAGGATTATCCATGACAGTAATAGGTAACAAATTATACACCACCAAAAATAATCTCTAAACCTAAGAAAATATTTAAATAGCCTCTCACCCAAAATTGGCCATTAGAAAATTCATATTGTGTTTTAATGGGGCTTAGTCTAATAAGGCTTGATTTACTACCTGTAGTAGAGTTGAACTGCCCCTTTTGAACAAATAAACACTTCAAGAAATGATTAGGATATTTGAGAGGTTAAAGAATATTTTAGAGATTAATTAATATAAGCAGAACCCCAATCTTAGGAACCTTGGAAGACCTGGGTTCCGCGGTTAATGGTCGACTGCGTTTAGCCCAGAACATCGAGGGGGTGGCTTTGAAGAGGGACCCCGGGGCGGCGGTACTCAGTGCGCTCAACGCGCTGGGGAAACTGTCTCGGGGACGAAGACGACAGCCGGTGACAGCGAGAGGGGCCATAAAGGCAGAGCAGTGCTTGCACTCCCTTGGCGGAGGCGTCCAGACAGGATTGTCTTGTAATTGTCAATTTTTTATTTTTTTCTTACCAGTGCACATTAAGGTTTCATTGGCCACCGTGCACTGGT
>VMBQ01000019.1:620573-650692 GCA_007657795.1 Dreissena rostriformis | reverse complement strand
ATCTTACAACAAACACACAACATTTTATTCTCATCCAAATAAACATAAAATTTAGATATCTCTTATTCCATCTTTTGGTTGGTTTACTCTTCTCTTCGGACGATTTTCTAAACCCACCCCTTCAAATAACCCTTATTGATTGGATGGATCGCTCATGCCTGTACCACATGTCACAACAGAAAAGTGCAATATACAATTATCACGTTTGACCAATACATTCGTGATGGACATGTGTGGATAATAACCATTGTGAATAGGAGAATAGGAGACCTTATTTCATTAGCATACTTGATCATATAACCAGGTGTTCTCTTATGGACAAACCACAGTAGTAGTGTGAGACCTAACACTCCTATAACCCATTACGTAAACCCCGATACCCTTAGGGTATACATTCAATCTGAACTTGCATTTGCTATGCACACTGGAAGATTGGATATTTCAATTATTTAAATTTCATTATATACCATATCTGAATTGGGGCTTGTTATATACGAGCCGAATTGTTAATCAATGACTAAAGACAAATCAACCTATGTTCCCGATAATTGAATTACATTGGGGAAATGAAACCATACCTCCATAATCAATTTTCCAAATTTCATTACGTCCTACCCGAAGATTCTATTTCCTAAATTAGTTTGTTTATACAACAATAACACAACAACATCAACACAATAATGTACAATGAGATAAAATTATATATATACTATTACGTTCATTCATATGTCCTTTTATATATATTACAATGTACAATTATAATGTACTACGTTACATGGCCGCCAAGATGGCCGTCAAAACCTATTTATGATCATAAAATATACCTATGTAACTGTGCACTTAAACTTGATTAATTTGGTGTTTTTACCCAGGTTTCAGGGAGAAAAGAACATATAAATATCACATTTATATCATCAGACAAAATGTAAGCTAATTATGTTACACAAATATCCAACACGGCGACCGAAATGGCCATTAACACAATACGAAGGACCACAAGTCCATAACTTGTTACTCAAAAGTTATGGTTGTTATGTAAAACGCCATAGCTTAGAAGACAAGGAACACTTTAATCGAGTTGAGGTTATCACTAAGCAGTTGAATAATCATAAAATCAAATTTACGACATTTGGAAGAGAGAATGAACTCGCACATGACTTCATGATAGGATCAGGTTTTACTTCTGTAGACTTTTTTTTTTGTTACCGTTGCTGAAAATCATTGAAGATTAATTATAGCCTGAATAAGCATGAGTTCTTTCAAAAGGTTAATATTATACATTTTGTGTTCCTTTGACTATTTATTTACATCAAAGCAGAAGAAGATGGCTACATTGTCCCTTTCGGAGTAATGCAGGAGCTAGATGAGCAAATATGTAGCGTAGCCCACCAACTGTGTGGTCCTACGACGGGATCGTTTTACTGTTTCTTTAACAATTTCAACATCTGCATCCCCTGAAGACAAAACAACATAGCATCCCATTTTAGTCAGAGTTGTGCTGATCAGAGCAGTCATGCCGGCCTTGTTTCTGTCACGAGACAAAAAGTCTTCCTTTTTTACATGAGCATTCTGTTTCTTTGCTGAAACTCACAATATGATTCACGTTTGTTTCATCGTCGCCGGTGCGTGTTGTCTTTGTTATAATGTCCGTCTTTGTAGCCATCGAACCCCACCGTCGCTTGTCCGTAATGCATTTTCTCTGAATCGACATAAGACTCGGCTATTACGTTATATGAGTCGCCCTTCTCCATGGTCAACGATGCAGCAAAGTGCCACCACCAGGCATCTGTTTCATGAATACAGTTCATCTCAGCCTCACATGATGTGTCTTCAGCATACTCTCAACTTGCCTGATCGATCTGAGGCTTATCTGCTGTACACAGTATGTTCTTGGCTTCAAAAAAGGCAGCAGGATGGGAGCTCAGTTCAAAAGACAATACGACTGCAAGGAAAGGATCTCCAGATTTTGACACCATCAGGAAATGCTGGAACAGAATAGCAGGATAAAAGCACGGTCAGAAGCGATCTTAACAGCCAAGCTATTCCCAAGAGCTTTGGCTCTGTATTTTTTCTCGTGAATTTATAAGCAAAGACCGACTTTCCAATGATATCTCTTATTTCGTTTTCCCAACCGCCTCAACTGCATGAACATTCACATATGACCAGCCACTACCCCATTGACCATGTTTCTCAGAGTAGGGTTAGCTGTGTATAGAGAGCAGGTTGTAATCTGTGTCTGCATTTTCTCTAGATCAGAAGAATCCCCTTTGATGCACGCCTCAGTTGAATCTTTGTGTTGTGGAACTGCAGTATAGGTCAGGTCTGTGAAATCCTGCATCGCACTGTTGTGCTCGGATGATGCAGATAGGGTCCAAGGGGTTTGTATATCCTCGGCCATTTCACTGCCGCCAGTTAGACCACATTTGCTCTATAAACACATCATCAATGTGTGCTCAATGACAAGATTACGTCCTATCCCAGCCCAGCACTGATGGCTTCTACGAACAACGTGAAAACCAATACCGAACTTTCGATAAACGTCTGGGTGCGTGTCCTCTAGGTCGCTTATTTGCAGCAAAGATGGATAGCAAACGTGAACTGCCTGCTAATGCATCAACCAACACCCAGTACGATATGCTCTAATCAACACCCTTGATTTGTTAATCATAAGCTGATAATTCGGCCATACTATGCTTGTTGTCGAGGTCTGGGCAAGTTCTTCTCTGTAGCCCTCTCGAGTTTGATAAAAATCGCATAACATGTATAATCTGCATTATTATCTGCTAGCGCCATTTTGCCCCTAAGAAGGGAAGAGTACAAATACTTTTGCAATATCCAGCAGTATCTGAATGTCTGGATCTTTCTGGGTCATTTCTGCTGTAAGCTGGCTGTGTATGCACTTTTCACCAAGAAGATGGTCTCGTGAAGCCTTCTGGACAGTTTTTCGTGTCACAATTTGCACAATTTTGCGCATTTTCTCTTTAGACAGCCTCAAGTATGTTTTTGAGATCGATTTCTTTCATGAGGGATTCTTTGACCCCCCCATTCCGCAAATTCATACGTTTATGAAATATTCCAAATTCTCATCAACACTTTTAACTACTTTGTGGCGCATCAATGATGATTTCGGCAGCCTACCAATACTAGGGTTGGTCAAACGTTACAATGATGTGAAGGTTGTGGCAAGGTTGCAAACTAAGGCTTATGATGACAGAATTCCCACTTTGTCCCCATTGTACATATTAATCATTCAGTGTTGCCTGAAGCTAAACAATATCGATCTTCTTGTCAAAATCCCAAATCGCGGCAGGTCCAAAATATGGCGTTTCCCATTGCAAGCATCACGTCAAAAGAAATGGACTTGTGGTCCTTCGTATTGTGTCGGTGGACTCCATGTGAGATTTCTGTGTAACATTTTACACTTAAACTATGTCTGACAATCTTAATGTGTTCTTTGCCCCTCGAAACCTTAAGGTTTAGACACCAAAATCATCAAATGTGAGTGGATAGTTACAAAGTTATGATGAGGTTTTGGTGGCCATCTTGGCGGCCATTTTGGACGCCATGTTGGATTTGTGTGTAATGTAATAAGCTTAAACAATGTATGATGATCTTAATGTGTTTTGCCCCTTGAAACCTATGTAAAGCCACCAAAATAATCAAATTTGAGTGGATATTTACATAGTTATGATCCTTAATAGGGTTTGGCGGCCATCTTGGCGGCCATGTTGGATTTGTGTGTACTATTGTAAACTTAAACAATGTCTGATGATCTTTTTGTGTTCTTTGCCCCTTGAAACCGAGGTATAAACACCAAATTTATCAAATTTGAGTGGAGAGTTACATAGTTATGATGATTAAAAGGTTTTGGTGGCCAGCTTGGGGGCCATTTTGGACGCCATGTTGGATTTGTGTGTAATATATTAAACTTAAACAATGCATGATGATCTTCATGTGTTTTTTGCCTCTTGAAACCTATGTACAGCCACCAAAATAATCATATTTGAGTCGATATTTACATAATTATGATCATTTATAGGTTTTGGCGGCCATCTTGGCGGCTATTTCGGACGCCTTGTTCGATGTGTGTGTACTATTGTAAACTTAAACAATGTCTGATGATCTTTATGCGTTCGTTCCCCCTTGAAACCTAGGTATAGACAACCAATTTGATTGTATAGTTGTAACATAGTAATGATCATTTATAGGTATTGGCGACCATCTTGGCGGCCATCTTGAAATAAAAAAACTTTCCGGAGGTCCGGTTATGGTAAACTTTTGATATGTTTCAAAGGACCTTCTACCCTACCAGGATCAGTAAAAAATACCTTTTGTAGCAATTTGGTGGTGGTTGAAGTTATATTTTTCATATATTGTCCTTACTAGTACTTCTTGCTAAAACAGAGTATTGGCGGCCATCTTGAAAAAATGCGGCCATTTTGAATTTTCAAGTGGCTAACGTGCTTTTTGAAGAAAGGGGTACCTAAAGGTAATTTATGCCAAATTTAATGCTGGCATCACTAAGTGAAAGAATTTTTCAATAATAAGCCCAGCTAAAAGACGTTAATAAACTAATTAAACTCTTGATCGACAACTGTTCATTGGTCAATTGTTAAAATGCTCATGAATATGTTATCAAGCATGCACATGCCGTACACCATTTAACAATGCAATATCAACCATGCAATCTTGTCAACCGTTTAAGTTCAAAATTGAGCTCACTAAATTATACGGCCTAACATTAACCGCCCCCATTGTTAAATACGTTGACCGTAACCAATTCAATAATTAAATAGTTATACTCGGCCGTTTCCACTATGTTGTAGTTGTCCGCTTCCCTGTTCACTATTTTCGTAAATGTATGAATGTTATATTAGACAACTTATTAAGACACACGACATTATAGGTTGCAAATATCACGTTTTTTTTTAATTTCGACATTAAATGCGTTAGACATTCAAAACAACAATTGACACTATATAAAGGCACTATGCAGTGTATTAAGTAAATAAAGTGTGTCAGATTACTAATGGAACGTGTTCCTGCCCTTCGGCATATGATTTGTTGATTAATTTGAGTAAACAGTGGACTTATTTAAAGCGATTAAAGAATGATATCAAATAGAGGTAACCGTGTTATTTTTTAATAAATATTTTACGATATTGTTTTAATTTATAGCTCAAATGTCATTGTCATCTCATAATTTAGGTTTCCAAGATTTCGTAAAAATGCGTCATATAATTAATTATATTATCTTTCATTTACTTGCTTTTTGCAGAAAATTTATTCATTGATCTTTATTTTACACCTGCCTAGAATTTATAAATTTAAAGTTCATAACGACAAAAGGTTCGGAATTTTAAAGTTAAGCTTAGTTTATGGAAAAGTTATATGAAAATGCATGTAAATACTAATTTGACATTACCACAGTGTGTTGTTAATAGGATCTATATTGTGATAAAAACTTTTTTTTTTTATAAAAGTTATACATGATATTCTATTGTTATGTAAGACTGAGAAAACAAATGTTACAGTTAATTCGTAGTATTTTTGTTTGTTATTATTTTTAGTAAATATATATATTTTTTTTTTCAAAGTTTTATTATTGTTATCTTTATTATCTTTATTTTTACTATTATTATCTTTATGATTAGTATCTTCATTATTTATATTCAACAAATATTTGTGTAATACACATAAATGTGAAGAACAATTAAAAAATGAAATTATTAAATTCAATCAGATTTATTGACATTCATCAAATGTTCTCAGTGCAGTAGCCAGTAGTCTGTGTATTGAGCTGATAAGATAAGGATCACCACAGCAGGTTGCTAGAACACTATGAGGAATATCGCTTTTGTGTGCGTTTTGTTTTGGGTGGGCGGGTGTGTGGAGGGTGTCAATTATAAAGGGTTTCACAGGCCTAAGGCATGTTATGAACTTCGTGTAATTTCCCCACATTTCTTAAAAGACAGTCACTCCGATAGTTTTTGGAGTATGTTTGTAAAACTACAAAAATTAAGACAAAGTTAAAATAAAACATAACAGTCTAATACGCGGGTGTCTATCTCTACGGCCCCCGTGTTGTAGAGGTAGAGTATTGGTTAAGACAAGGGTTCAAGGCCTGAGACATGATTTGTTTTCCATTCAACATTTTGTTTTATGAGACTATTCCAAATACTATAGTGTTGTTAAAAAATGTATGATATGACATTTGAAAAATACGAACGAGTGTGAAAGTCGCTTCACTTCCCCAGTAAAAATGTCCCTGTATTTATACACTATGGAAAACGTATTTTGAATAACGAGGCTGTATTCCTTCATGATCTGTGTAGGTTACATGCTAATATACTGTTTGTAACACTATAAATTGATTATAAACTATCCAGCATTTCAACATTTGACCCGCGTTATGCGAAAGTTGATTTCATGCCATAGGCGGCCAGCGCGGCTCAAGAAGAACAGAACAATACTTTATTACTCCCAGGTATACATAGACACAATCTATGCGCAGTCTGGCCAGGATCGACGCTTTCCGCTATAAAGTCACGCAAGGTTTTGAGGTCTCATTAACGGACAGGGAAGCAGAAGTTTACTTCATTTTGCAAATTCATAAAAAGTGATATACATTTAATGGATATTTGTTAGTAATGTTCGAGTCTAAAGTTTATTTGAAAATAACGTATATTGTAGGCAATATTTGTTTAACAGAAGCAAACACCTTTTTTTTAATGCGGTATTACCGCCAGAGGTTGAGTAAACAGCTGAACGATCTTAAAAACTCGTCCATAGACTGTCAGTGGCGTACATGTAAACACTGTCTCAAAGAAACAGGTAGGGCCACAAGTTGTTTTTCGAATTTGTATTCGACCTCTAGAACGCGAGAACACGACAATGAGTAACACAATCCCGGTGAGATAACATGATATAACGATGTTTCATCGTAATTGACATTGTTTAATCAAAGATCGCAATTGTGAAAAAACTGCGGGATTTTAAAATTAAAATCCCCTTCTCGCATCGTAATCTCGCATGGTAGTCTCGAAATTTCGCATATCTCACTCTCGCCTTGCGATCGCATATATATAGGCACGAATGTTGTATCGTCTCTACATTGCGCATTTTCGGCGCATGTGAGTTTGATTGGTTGTAACAATCCGGACAGTCGGGGTTTCCTCGGAGTATTTGCTTTCCCTCACACTTAAAGACTTAAAGGCCTAAACACATTTTTTCATTTAAACATCTAAAAAGCTGGAACATGCGTTTATAATTTAAAATTTGTCCTAATGTTCATGAGAAAGTTTTGAGAGCTAGGGCACATTCCATGTCCTCAAATAATGCATTCTTTCATAAGGCGCGGAAGGTCCTAATACTATTCGTATGTCCGTATATTTTGTGAAGAAAATTCTTGTTAAATTAGTGACAGGAAGTTGGTAAAATGTTGTTTCGTCAATTTTTAAACAAGTCCTTCTTAGACATAAAATGAGCTATGGCTCCTTTTTTAGGAAAACATTACATTTTTTAATGTCTGTCTTGATTAGCTTGAAAAGTATTGTTGCTACAGGGCTGACATTTTACAAACATAATGTAACAGTTTTACTTCTGTCGACAAATGACACGACACGCGACATTTTCATTTTACAACGACAAGCGACAATTTAAGGCGATACTGAGTTTTCGATAAATAACTTCCTGGCGAATATAAGCGCGACAATGTGAAAATGAAATGTTCAAATCTCGAATGTGACTTATGTCGACGAATGACACGACACGCGACATTTTCATTTTACAACGACAAGCGACAATTTAAGGCGATACTGAGTTTTCGATATATATTTTCCTGGCAAATATAAGCGCGACAATACGAAAATGAAATGTTCTAATCTCGAATGTGACTTATGTTGACGAATGACACGACACGCGACAATTTAAGACGATACTGAGTTTCGATAAATATCTTCCTGGCAAATATAAGCGCAACAATGCGAAAATGAAATGTTCAAATCTCGAATGTGACTTAAGTCGACGAATGACACGACACGCGACATCTGACAACGACAAGCGACAATTTAAGACGATACTGAGTTTTCGATATATATTTTCCTGGCAAATATAAGCGCGACAATGCGAAAATGAAATGTTCAAATCTCGAATGCTGTCTTAAGTTGTCGCTTTTTGTTTTATTTGTCGTGTATCATGTCGTGCTTTGCCTTGGTTGTCTTGTGTCTACCTCAAAGGTCCACATTCAATATGGCTTAACCGGTTTCCATAACAAACAGTGTCGATGTCGGTATATTTTTCCGAAGGTTTATATTTTGTATGATTCAGATCACGCACTTCAATAAATGTGTAGATTATTTTGTATGTATCAATTAGGTAAGCCTTAATCAATGTGTTCAACATCATGAATGATGCTGTGCCTTTACGTAATTATTAGCTCCCTTAAATTTGCGTTGTAATGTGTGAATTGTTTTTACACGCCATTGTATTATTGTGTGCAATTTTGAATCGTGGTCATAATGTTGATATAATTAATAAATGTCCCCAGACAATCCTTCTGCCATTTTTGCCAATAATCGAGCGAGAGTTATGATAAGTTTAATTTACCAGTAAAGGCAAGTAATTCAATATTTACTGTGCGTCAATTCTAACAATATTAATTCATGATTAAACAATTATTATATAAAAGGCCCGTGGCTATTTTATATTGATGACACACACGTTTGACTAAATTTATTGTTACAATTACAAAGACCATATCAATTATTTATACGCCTTAACTGAAGCTTTTGAAACGATCTTAATTCGTTGCATTGAACTATGTGCCAATATTTCATTCTTCTGCGAAGTCAATTAGTAAATTATTTGTCAGGAAAATAATGATTAAAAAGAAATAGACCAATTACTCAATATATTATAGTTGTCGTTGTGAAAGTTGAACTTGCTTTTTTAAGTCATTAAGTCAAACAAGCGTTCTTTTGTACCATTGGAAAGCAGAACAAACTACCAATCTCTATTCATACGTAATTTGTTTAACGATTTTTTCCACACACAAAACCGGCAGACGAAAAACACAAACTTTGAACACGCACATTTTATTTGATGCATCCTTGATTGAAGTTTCAAAGCGCACATTTTAAGGTTCAGCGTCACTTGCAGGAGCATCCACGTTGTCACAAAGAAATATGCCACAACCATGTTGCAGTTGAACCTTTAATAAGTTGCATAAAGATAAAAATCATATCTGATTTTATATACAACTATCACAAACTGCTTAGAACTGTGAATACAATTAAGTATATCATTTGCACATGACATCAGTCAGTCCCAAAATAGCTCATGTTGCTCAGGTCATATTGCTTATAAGCAATTTTATGCAAATTAGTAACTTTAAAAAAAGAATGGTTAAATTGTGCAAACCTACGTTTATATGAAAATGATGGATTGTTCATAATCGACTCATAGTTAAACAAACAATATGTTTACATCACATGGCCACGGTCAACGGTTTTTTCATGTTTAGATTATATTGTCATTTTGCTGTGGTATTGCATACTTTACATGAAATTAAGTGGTGCAAATCTGTTTTGAAAATAAAAATACTATGACCATTTTATAGTGCATGCAAATTTATAAAAAATATAATTTTATAATTGGCATGAAGTTTACATTAACTAAATTTCAGTTTAATGTGTCTGCAAACAAAAAGTTGAACAAACACACACACAAAACAACAGCCATCATTAGAAAATGGGCTCAACCCACCTCCTTTTATACTTGATCCTGTGTGACACGAAGAATTATATTCAATTTATTTTAAAATACCAGGACTGCAGGGCCGTATAAGGTAATTATAAGGTTCTTTGAAAATCTTTTAGTGAGACCCACTTACAGGACTTTCAAGTCATTTCAAAGTTATTTCCACTGATTCACACTCATACGCATCATTCTGCTCGCTTTCTTACTTGAAGTTGAAAGCTGGTTAAATAGTTAATATTTTTAATTTGTTTCAGCATTTAACTTACACAATTGATATAACCACATAAATTTCATTATGCTTCTGTATAAAACTGAATTTCAAAATAAATAAAAATGTAAATGAGCCTCGCTCTGGGAAAACGGGGCTAAATGCATGTGTAGTCCGCACAGGCTAATCAGGGACGACACGTTCCGCATTAAATGGATTTCCGCAAAAAAAGATACTTTCTTTAAACGACATTTACAATAAAAGGGGGAAGTGTCGTCCCTGATAAGCATGTGCGGGCCACACAATCTGGGACGACACTCTATGCACATGCATTAAGCCTCGTTTTCCCAGAGCGAGGTTCAAATGTAAATGCATGACCCGATTCTTACCTTGCAGGTTTCAAGAGACCCGTCGCCTTCGTGTTCCTATGTGCCCTGTTTACCTTAGCGCTGAAGATGTATAACATATATGGGCAGCTTTCAGGTATGTTCTTGCTATCGCAGACAGAGAAAGTAAATTTAGGAACTTTACATTATAAACCATGAATCCCAGACAAGTGCATCTTAACGCCGCTTTACGATCACCTCGATTTTATGACCACGTCGATTTATCTACTACGACGCAAATGTGGACAATTTTTAAAAGACCCGATTATTTTCAATTATATTTCAATGGTCGAAAACTCCAAATTGTCGCATACATTTAATGTGTCATTAATTCTCAATTAAAGGTCTTATATATACATGTCATACGCTCTTGTTTCACCTAAGTAAGTTTTTTTTTGCGATTCAAAATTATTATTCATACATAAGTTCAGTTAAGTCAACATGTGCAAATGATTTTATATCATCATAAACAAATATGATGGCCATGCCATTGTTGCTAAACTAAGTCGAATGAACGAAACGAAATACACTTTCTAGTAAAAAAGTTTAATTTATTGATGGAAGAGAATATATTTCATGTGCAGAATAAGGTAAATATTATGTGAAAATCATAGCCATGAAATGCAAGATGAAACTCAAATGCTAAGTAAATTCGTCATAGGTTCATGCATCATTTATATTTTCATAGCTTTACAATAAACAATTTGATAGGCGCAAACCCTTAGCGCATCAAGTTGAAGCGACCGGAAGTAAGTCTGTGTGTACTTTAGTATCACAAACGAAAAGAAAACAACTCTTACAAAAATACATGTCTTCATGTATGGACTTAATTATAAATACATATGTTCGTCAGCGAATTATCTGATTTATAAAAATTTGGCCAACAAAAACATTATCGTGGTTTCTAAATTTCTATTTTATACTCCTTATATATCTTAACTTTTGAACGTGTTTCTGAAAAATGCATGTAATTTTAGTATTAGTATTTTTCAAAATCTGAAATCCCTAGATCATGAAAACATATTTGTAGTTTTGATACCATCGTTTTAATGTGACTAGTCATTATCAAAACGTGTAACGGATTTTAAGTGATATATCTAAATTAAGGGGTTACTGAATACATATACACTGTATTCTATATTGTCGCAGGTTTGTTGCTCGATGTTTTTTTTTCTGGTTGTAATTGCTGTTCAAGTTTTATTTCTGTTTGAAGGGAGTCATTCGCCAATCAAGTATGAGAGTAATTGCTGTTCAAGTTTTTTTCAATGTTTGAGGAATTCACGCGCCTACCCAGTATGAGAACGCGGAGAACGCTACAGGCCGTGTGGCCCGATCAAATGATTTCTGAAATTTCTGAATGATTTCAAAACGGTTCGAATGACCACCACTTCTATATTTCATCAAATTGTTCCCTGATATAAAATATACTTTACTTTCAATTTGTTTAAAGGGTTTAAACAGTGCATATTCTTTCTTTTTTATTTTAGTTTAATATAAATAAATTTATTAGGCAAATCTTTTTTAGTTTCCAAAACAGGAAGTGATGTCATTCTATTGGCCTACATGCGCACTGGATCCACATATTTGGGAGATGTTCTAAGCTGGAATAAAGAAGTATTTTACTGGATGGAACCTTTGCTTGCGAACAGAAGCTGGAACTATCTCCAGGGTCGAGATTTATTGTGCCACACTTTGAAACCATTATGCGAAATAATGTAAGTCAAAAACAATAGTTTTATTTTAACCGTTACTTTTTTTCTAATGCCTTCGAATTACAAAATATAAAGACGCAATATATTAGTTAGTTTTTGATTGTTTAATGATATGTGTTAATTAAAATAGCACAACCACTAATAGTGTTTTGTGTAATGTTGCATCCAGATATATTAAGGCAGTTGATACATATTACAATAAGCAATGGATCTTTTGGCATAAATAAAAAACTAGCGGATGTTTCTTTTTTATGTCATGATTGTGTTTCTAGATTCTCGTTATTCCGCTTTAAGATTTTCCTATTAAGTAGTATGGTGCCGTTTTTGCTTAATTAAATAAAAAAAGAGACATGATAACCTTCGTGGGTCAATGCTTATAAGGCGTTAAATGAATAAATATACGCTTTTCTAAATTCAACATTAACTTATTGTGCCATCAGTGCTATGTTAATATTTTCAGACAGGATACAGACCCGAGATCAAGTAAACATGCGATTTCGCTCCTTCATGACATCTTTACCTGCAAAATAAACAGGAACTTCGATGCAATTACCGACACTCATATCGATCCATTTTTAACAGGTAATCCGCCAAAGCACGACTTTCAGTCGAGTTTTTAAGATAATAAATATTGCTGAGTTATTATTTGTGGATATAATCTGGAAGAATTATTGTACGTAACATCGCATTTTAATTGCAGCGCCAAGTTGGATGCCGTATATGAAATGTATCAAATCAAAGGGAATGTCAACAAAGCACCCAACCTGTGTGTCTAAACTTTCCCAATCATGCTTTGAGGCCAGACACCGACTGGTCAAAGTTCTACGCATGGATTTGAAGCAGGCGTCCGATTTACTTGATACCAATCCACGTCTGAAGATCGTGCAGCTGTTCCGGGACCCACGTGGCTCAATGAATAGTCATTTACATACCGATTGGTACTCCCTTAACATTAATAGCATAGAGAAAGTAGAAGATGACGCTATTGTTTTGTGCTCTAGGTTACGGAACGACATTTCTGTTGGCGAAAAACTTATTGGGAGATATCCGGGACGAGTCAAAATCGTTCAGTATGAAGATCTGGATGGCGCAGAGAAATACAGAAAACTTATGAAATTTCTTGACTTTGATGTTGACAAAAATATTCCGCGAGGAAAGAGATCTCTCGGTTATTATAACCAAAAAGCAGGGTTTCATCCTTTCAATTATCGAGTTAATCTGAGATGGGAAACGGTTGAAATACTAAACAAACATTGTAGCGACGTATATGACCTATTAGGACTGCTGATGTTTAATTCAGAAAGCGATCTGAAAAATATGAGTATCAATGGGGTTATAGATACGTTACCATTTAGGATAATTTAATTAGTTTGATAACCAATAAGTAAATAAAAATAATTAAGTTTTGGCCTATCTTTAAACTGCCGAATTTGACATGCACACAATTAAATGCATAAGCGATAAGTTTATGGTCGATTTCAGTAAAACAAAATTGGTTAACTACTCGCGAAATCAATAAAATCGGTCACACCATTCTATTACCTTACAAAAACGTCGACAACTACTAAGTTTATGTTAATTCATTAAATAGCTCTGAAAACTTCTACTTCAGTACATAGTGGATTTTTACTTGAACTTGCACAATAATTTTGGATTTTTGACCTGAAGGAATTCGGTATCTCTTTGGTGCCACTTACAATTTTTCTTTATACTGTAATGGAGGTTTGCTGTGTACAAACGGATAGACATATGTATATTTGTGTCTCTTTCAACCTAAACGAGTGGCATTCGGTTTCACAACTAAGTCCGCACTCACAACAAATACGTCGGTATAATATTAAAGGATGTTATATATACGATTAGCGTAAGGAGTAATTATTTAAAAAAAGAAATCTCCAATTATGAAAACAACAACATTAGAATGCATATTGTCAAGAAGATCGATGTTAGACAATTATTTTATTTAATCTTAAATTATATAGCCGAGATATGTATAGCAAGCTTCTTTTATTAGTGCAGTTACATCTTCTGAATCCGAAAGAGCAATACAATTTCATTGGTTGTGTTGATCAAGAACATTCCAAACAAAGATAAATTCCGGATCTTTGTTTACGTTCAACGTATTTTCTATCATATGATGGCATTGCAGAAGGCTTTTGCCATCGACCAGATTCAACCATAAGACGATGAGATGGGACTTTGAGTTAATATAATACAATGCGATATTATTCATTTTCAAAAATATGAAGGTACTATTTAAAATCCTTAATTATGCACGTTTTTCCTATATAAGAAAGCTCTAATTAATATAGTTAGTCTGTGTTTCATGTCTTGGCAAAAACAGTCAATTATACGTTCCTTAAATAATGATACAAATTAAGAAAAAGTTCGTTTTTTTCTCCAAAACCGTCTATTATCCAGACCTCATGGAAGCATAAAGACGCTAAAACTGATGCTTGGGGGCTGGTCAGTAGTTCTTCACGAAGTATTTTAAGCTCGGTACCATTACCTACGTACTATCGCGTTCTCGCATTCTCGTCATCGTATTCACGCACTCTCGTCATCGTATTCTCGCACTCTCTTCATCGTATTCTCGCATTGTTGCCATCGTACTCTTGCGTTTTCGCACTCTCGCCCTCTGGATTTTAATGTGTAACCACGATGGCCCTAATGGTATTCCGTAATTACCAATGAATGTCAAATGTAATAGAAGGAACTTACAATGAGTGCAGTAGGAGGAATTATCACACAGGTTTAAGAGATCTTTTCATGTCAAGATTTAATTTAAGACAATATATTATTTCGTAACGAAAGGCATTCTGCTCGCAATACAAATTGATAAATGTCATAATATATAAAGAAAGAGTTGTGATTATTTACACTTATGTCATACTATGATTTTCACAAACTGCAATGTTCGTTAGTTTTAGTGCTGTTTTCTTTATACAACATTATCATTAAGTTCTCTAGTTCCTTTATTCCACGTTAAGATATTACGTTACGTAAAATTTCGAATTACAAACACATTGAATTCATTATCGATGCGGCGAGTGCTTTGCACATTTAAAATCGCCAACACGATGGAAGTATAAATATACCCGCCATAATGGCAGAACGACAATTATGCATTTTGTCACCATGTGTGTCGTTCTGACGGGTATATTTATCGTTTTGACGTGTTTTCGTGTTGTTGACATTGAAACACGCGAACTCGCCAACAAGAAAGACCGACAAAAATACCCGGTAGAACGAAAACATGGCACCAGTGCGGTACATATGACGTGATCTATGAGAGAAATATCTGAGTAATTAAATTGTAATAAATTTCCATTGCAATGCTCTTTTTATTGTTATTTAATTTGAATGTTTATCATCACTTGTGTGTTTTATGATATATTCATTAGTTCTAGATTGTGCTATATAATCAGTTTCAACTTAAAACAGGTTGAAGTCCGATCCACGACTTATTCATTTTTTGTATAAGTGTTATGTTGCAGTTTTTTTTGTCCTGTACAGTTAACGCACAGGTCATTTGCCTTTAAAATACAATTTAAAATTAAACTTTCCTTGTCAAAAACTATTTAGTAATCTATAAAATATGAACGTTTATGAAAATTCTTATTATATCAGGGATGTTTTGTACCTTGTTTTAATTATATGTTAAACACATATGTTTTTGTTGCAATAAGCATGTGTAGATGTAGATTTTATAAAAAAAATATGTCTAGACAAATAAAGCTTTCATTAAACAATGTTATTGCATAATGTATTAAATATTAAAATAATAAACTTCTGAAAAGCATGCATAATTAACTGACCATCAAAATCTGTTGCATTCAGTTTTTTTTGTGTGTGAATCATGAAGATTTTTTGTCACTCTTTCCTTTTTTATGCTCACCATAAGGAATGTCGCACCATAAGGACTACACCACCAAAACAATAAAATGTAAAAAATTCTACATATGTTGCAAAATTATGTATTTTGATGTAAATAAGTCCATATGTTTGATTGTTACCACAATCATTCATTTCACATTAATCCTCCTTTTGTACATTTTGTTCTTTTGTTCATATATTGTATGTTTGTGTTGAATTTGCTGAATTGTTTGTGTTTTAACATGCAGAAGTTAAAAGTTATGATTATTGTATTTTATATATTGTACTAAAATACCTGTTTTATGATTCATATGTTAAAGCACTTTTGTCATCTGTATTAAAATGGATAATCTGAAATTAATCTCATACAACTGTAGGGGCCTAAATAACACTAAAAAACGTAGAGATGTCTTTGATTTTTTAAAAACAAAACAAGCACAAAGTTATTGTCTCCAAGACTGTTATTTTACTCCTGATATGAAAAATAGAATATATTCAGAATGGGATGGAGACTGTTATTTAAGTTTTGGGCAATCAAATTCAAGAGGTATTTGCGTTTAAAAAAAACAACAAAAAAATCTTACCAATCACAGTAAATAAAATTGAAAATGACTCTCTTGGAAACTACTTACTTTTAGATTTGACATATATGACAAACAGTTTTACCTTATGTACATTATACGGGCCCAATAAAGACACGCCCACTTTTTTTACAGACCTCTTAAACAAACAGATTTTAATACTGATAATTATATAATACGTAGAGAATTTAATTGTGTATAAGATGTCAACTTGGATTATCAAAATTATACATCCATTTACAATAATAAAAATGCAAGAAAACACTGCAATCTTTTATAAGAGATAACAATATAATTAATACTTTCAGATATATAAATGGCACTATCCAACAATATACATGGAGACGGTTAACACCATTACAACAGGCTAGACTTGATTTTTTCCTAACTTCAAATAATCTGTCATCTAAAATTAGAAAATCTACTATTGATTCATGTTATAAGTCAGATCATTCCATCATCGACATAGAAATAATTTTTGAGGATGTAGCACATGGAAAAGGGCTAGGTAAATTAACAATTCACTCTTAAAGGACATTTAAACTGCATTAATAATTTGATTGAAAATATTAAACTACAGCACTGTATACCTATCTACAACATAGAAAACATAGAAAATAATCACAATAGCACCATACAGTTTGTTATCAACGACCAATTATTTCTTGAAACATTACTTATGGAAATAAGAGGAAAAACTATTTCATTTTCAGCATATAAAGCTAAACAGAACAAAAACCATGAATCACATTTAATTAAGAAAATTGATATACTTCAAAAATCACTAACTGAAACTAATTCAGACCAACTTCGTGAGCTACAAAATGAATTAGAAAATGTGAGGGAAATTAAACTTAAAGGGTCTCTTATTCGTTCTAGAGCTAAATGAATAGAAGATGGAGAAAAACCCACTAAATAATTTTGCTCGCTCGAATCTAATCATTATACAAACCAGTCTATACCTTTTATTGAATTAGAAAACGGGGCTAAGTTAACAGAGCAAAACGATATTTTAAAAGAAGCTTTTTCATTCTATAAAACATTATACAATAAAAATGACAACGATATAAAATACGATATTAATGCTGATCTATGTAATATTAATATAACTAAATTGAATTAAGTGCAATCTGACTCATTAGAAGGACAGCTTAATATTGAAGAAGTATCAATAACACTTAAAAATATGAAACATGATACAAGTCCAGGTTCTGATGGATTCACTGCGGAATTCTTTAAGGTGTTTTGGAGTAAGTAAGGCTTCATAGCGAGAAGTCTAAATTATGCTTTTACAAATTCCTTGTCCATAACACAAAAACATGGAATTATTACTTGTATTCCAAAAGAAAACAAGCCGAGATGTTACCTGAAAAACTTACGACCATTGACATTATTAAATGTTGTTTACAAACTAGCATCGGGTTCCATTTCAAATAGATTGAAGAAAGAACTGTTTATCTCCAAAGATCAAACAGGTTTCATTAAAGGTCGATTTATTGGTGAAAACACCAAATAACTTTACGATATATTGAAATATACTGAAGATAATAATTTACCTGGGTTACTTATGACAATCGACTTTGAAAAAGCATTCGATACTTTGTCCTTCCAGTTTATAGAAACAACTATTTTTTTTTTTTAATTTCGGACCAATGTTTCAAAAATGGATATTTATGTTTTTGCATAATACCATGGCCTCCATATAAATAAATGGATTCTTGTCAGATACTTTTTGTATAGAAAGGGGATGTCGTCAAGGAGACCCAATCAGCGCTTACATTTTTATTATTTGTTCAGAAATTCTTGCTATTAAAATAAGCGAAAGCAAAGAAATTAAAGGTATAACTATAAATGACCAACAATATAAAATATCACAATTTGCGGATGATACATCTTTATTTCTGGACGGATCGGAATCATCTCTTAATTGTACATTAGATATGCTTCATGAATGTTCAATATACTCTGGACTTAACATAAACTATGAAAAAACTAATTTAATTTGGATAGGCTCTATGAAATATAGTACTAGATCAATAAAAACTAAATACAAACTGACATGGGGAGCTTCTACCTTTAAAGTTCTTGGGATAATATTTGATATTAATTAAGACAAAATGGTAATGACAAATTTTGAAAACAAAATCGAAAGTATTAAAAGATCAATACGTCATTGGAATCGCAGAAATATTACTCCTCTAGGAAAGATACCCATTGTCAAATCATTGTTTCTACCTTTACTTACTCATTTATTTGTATCACTACCAACACCAAGCGTAGACACCATGAAAACAATAAATCAATACTTTTATGACTTAAGGCGGTGACCCCAGCTTCATTCTTATTTGTGTTTATGTTGTTTTGTATTGTGCTGTATTGTGCTGTTTTGTACTGTTTCGGCAATCGGTCACTTGCCATAAATAAAGGACCAACTAATTGTTTATAATATGATTTCAATACTGCTCCAGCAGCTGGAGTTTCACTTCTTTATATTTCATTTGGGCAGGACCGAGCAAAATTAAAAAAAAACAGTAATTGTTAAGGATTATAACGAAGGCGGGTTAAATATGGTAGATATATGTTCTTTTGAAAATAATATGAAAATAACATGGCTTTAAAGAATAGTGTCAGGCGAAGGAAATTGTAATTCACTGGCTAAATCGTTAATAGATTTTTAAATATTATTCAATACTGGTAAAATGTATGCCGAAAAAATATGTTTACACTTGAAAAATAAATTTTGGCTTGATGTTTTGAAAAACTATATATTGTATATTGAAAAGCTGCCAATATTAAATTGTGATGATATTTTAGATATGCCTCTTTTTTATAATCATAATTTTAAAATTAGCAATAGCTTTATCTATATTAAATGTCTATATGAAAGAGGCATTCGGTTTGTGAGAGACATAATGATAGAAAGAAACTGCTTCATTTCCAAAGAATCTTTGGATACACAACTTGGAACAAATGTAAACTTCCTATTGTACCAAGGATTAATAAACGTAATAAAGAAATACATTGACAATTTTGAAGACCTGCCAAATTTTGACAAAAACACTAAAGGACCCATATTACCAACTTACATAAAAAAAATATTAACCAGTCCGAAAGAAGAGAAACATATTTATAAAACATTAATTCAAAACAATGACATTTCCAGCTTGTAACACTAAATGGAACTCAGGATTCTTAAATATTGACTGGAAAAAAAGTACATGCACTTGTTTTCAATCTAACTAAGGAAACATATATCAGATTGCTCAGTGCAGAATAGTCCACAGAATATTGGGAACATAATCCCTAATGTTCAAAATGAAAATTGTTACAAATAATCTATGTACATTCTGTAATCTGGAAGTTGAAAATATGATTCACTTGTTCTGGTACTGTCCATATACACAAGAAATTATTAAATTTGTTGTTGATATTGTTCGTAGAAGTGGACCAAGCATACATATTCCCATTACATGTCAGGATCTAGTACTTGGAATTACTTATCCAAAAATGAACGATTTAAATATAGTATGCCTAGAGCTTAAACGGTATATCTTTCATTGTCAAAGAAAAAACAGAATCCCTTCAAAGTGTGGACTTGTAAACAGTATGAAACAAACTTTTGAAATTTACAAAAATACAATTTAATCAGATGAAGAATTAAAAATATGGTCCCCTGTGAAAATATTTACTGACATCTCATATAATGACATAACTAACCAAAACACATAATTTAAATAATGCTTACAGCAAATGTATTTGTTGTCGTTGATGTAAACTCTGCATTATTAATTTTTGTATATAATGCAATTCAGCACTTACTATTTAATTTTCTTATGTGCAATTTTTTATTTTAAATGATATGTAAATACTTATACTAAACACTAATTTAGTTTATTTTGTACAAACTATAGTTTGTTGTTGTTGTTAAATACTTGAATTTTAACACAATTATAATTTTATAAGAATGTATGTTGAATGTACGACAATTATAAGTATTATATAATTATATATTATATTTAATTACCAAATTGCTGTACATGAATTACTTTGTTTTATGAAATTCATAATATTATATAAAAAGCTTTGTATGTATGTAATATTCTACGGAGTGAATACAATTTTGCACTGAAAAAAAAAGAAAAAGATATTCGTTGTTAAGCACAACGTTCATAGAAATAAAACTATTCACATATCCTACTCCTTGAAAAAACGTACACCACCAAAACCAAGTAAATCTTATACATACTTAACACATTAAACTCACTTCTGCTTTTCTGCCTTTATTTTACTTAAAGACAAATCAATGAACCCAGCCATTAGAAATATTTAACAAAGACAATAACAAACGAACATCGTTTATGCGGTGTTTGAACAATCCATGTTCTATTCTACCGTTATGCATCATAGCATCAGTTTTCGCTACGGTAACTTTTATAGAGCTACCAACAGTATATAAAACGATTTTTATTTGAATACCTTTACTAACACATTCATGTATAGTTCCACCAAACGAAATAAACCCTTCATTAATGCAATCTAACAAGACGCATGTTAAGACCTGTTTGTTAATGAAAAACGAGGGGGATAGCTATTGAGCTCCACATTTGAGTGGTTTGTCCATCGTTTCACAATCCTGTCTTAATCGTAGGGGTGTTTTCTACAATATGTATTTTAATTCAGGGTCCCATAAGTGGTCAATTTTTAAATATACATGTATGTTCTATATATTACGTTTTGTGGCTAAATCGTGTTGGAAAAAACGTTTAATTTAAAGCTTAAACTTCGTTAAATTATGATAAACATCCTGAAGAATAATTTGAACTACATTGTTGTGACGACAATTCTACAAAAATCATTTTAATAACAACTGTCAAAGGCGTTACTACAAAGCATATCGAACGTTTAATGTAAAGGGCGTTTCTGCAAAACATATTTAACTGAAAAATAAATCTAACTTGAACATACGAATGTTATGTGTGCGATGTTATATAACTATTGCTAAATTGACATGGTTTTGGGATAAGTCAACTCCATATATATAGCAAAATGACATCAAGACAAAAAGTTTAAATACCGAGCCTCAATTATTCAAGTAAACCTCATGGACTATGACAAGCAAAGCATGAAAATTTACTTAACTTTTTAAGACTTCCATTCCGGGTCTGCTATATCTTATTAACACCTAAGATAATTTTCATGAAACTTGGGCAATTTGTTAAATTTATTGAGAGACATCCAGAAAGCACGAACCAGTCATCTCATGCCGGCTGAAGGCCAACGTCCCAAATTAAAGACAAATGGCTGAGTATCCATCCAACTGTCGCTCCATATGTCCAAACCCGTCAAATGTGTTGGTCATTGTGACGATGTGTATAAGGCATGTCACTCGCGCCGGCGCAATATATATGTCACATTTGAAGGTCAAACATTTGAGCTTTCACTTCCTATCTATCAACAATACCATGCACATGATTTTCATAAGACAGACACACACTTTTAAATGACGAAGATGTGCAGTAAACACAGGGCTTTCACAACTGCTCAACTCCTCTGAATCGCATGTTATTTGACTGATATATGAGCATTATCAAAAATACAGACGGTTGAATATTAACTACCATATATGATGGCGGGTAACGTCTAAGGAGTTATATACTTATATACTTACATTATTGTCATATATATGTAGGAACAACAATATTTAGAGGATTTGTCATGCTTAGTATAATGTGTAGCGTATTGCCTATTGAACCGATAGTCTTGAAAAACGCAAGGCCCTAGGTTCATATTTTAAATATTAACCCTTAATGTTCGTTAATTTAAATTTACTGGCGAGACCATTTGTGTTGAATTTACATTTAATTTGAGACAGACATAGAATTACAAACATAATTTATTGAGACAACATGCATTTATTGTAAATTTATTGCCTTTAATTTGATAAATATTGAGTAACGTTTGTATGATTGCTATCTCAAAGAAACATATTTATTGCAAGTTTCCTCAAAATCAGTATTTTTGCCAACTTAATATCCCATGGCTCGTAAAACGTATAATATTGTCCTGTATAATGGATCATTATAGCGTCACATTATGACAGTGTTACAATACGGTATAAATTACAATTCTTGCTTCTTTTTTGTTTTGGGGGTCAAAACCGCAAATAAATAGAACGTGTAACGGTGTGCTTATTGTTTAAATACGCGAAATAATTATTTAAAGAAACAATAACAAAGTAATAACTGCAGTACACCTACATATTATTTATTATAGTTAAGTAAGGTTTAGCTCAATAGTATTAACATGTCGATGAAGCAAATAATATCCGTACAAAAACCAAGTTAAATGTAAGAACTTAATTTCCCTGAAATAATAATACGGCATGGTATATTACAAATCGTTCACGATTAAAAATGGATATACGTATACGGGGCAGTTGAATTGCGCTATGTATGTAATACAATTCAAGAGTGTTGGTTTATTATTATTATTATTCGAGAAGTATCGATTGAAATAAGAATTGATTATCGTTAACGGTAGCGTCACAACATGATACTTAAGTTTGGCTGTCTGATTCGGATGTAAGAATCTACAGGGCCAGACTACCCTCTATTAGATAGGGGGGCGACCACTCCAAATCCAGCGCGTCCCCAGGGCGGGAATGGGAACATATAGGGGCTAGCTGTGATGTAAGTCAGGTATTTCTGAAAAGCACAAAGGACAATTTACATCCAGAGGAAGCTGGCGGTAAAACAGCGAGGAACCAACGGAAGGACCCTCAAAACGATGTACTTAGGCACACACAAACCTTACCAGGAGTATGACACCAACTCCTGGCTTATACACCAAATATAACAAAAATATGATTTTAATTCAGAATATGCATCAAATGTTGTACATGTTTATTGCGATATCGGTTAAATCTTCTCAAAACTTTGTAATTTGTCTGAATTTATCGAATGCGTACGGTAATTGTTAGTTTTTAATTGTATACACACGGACTATTCTTTTTTATAAGGTTTAAAATATTCATTAAATAACCAAATGTATCATATTTTGTTTACGGCTTTCAAATACAAGAACAGGAAAATTCCCATAAAATTTGCAATATTCGTATATATAACTCCTGTGTACATTAATTTAAGAAACTATGGTTATTATTTCCTGCCTACTTTGCTATTGAGGAACCAATATTAACAATCCGTTTATGAACTATTTATAAAGAATTTATCAGGTTAAGTTTTCTATATTTAAACACTTACAGTGTTTATACACATGAGGGGGGGGGGTATGGATATTAATAGGTTCTGAAAAACGAAACAGTGAAAACCTTTAAAGCTTTGCAAAATAATCCAGATATAAATGTCCTACACAAAATGATATAATTTGTAAGGTTATAAACACTAAGTTTGAAAGGTTGAATACCTTATATATATATTGAAATAAGATGTACTGGTATATTTAAGATGTTTTTATAATCTACTCTGCGGTCACAGGATACGGCAAGTTAACGCAAAAAATATTTATCGACATTTTCTGATTTTAGAAAAAATGAAATTAAGATTTTAAACTATTTCTATAATAAATAGAAATTAAAGATAGGTATATGTTTTTTAATAGATTCGAATTGTAGTCGACTATACACTTTGAATTAACGAAAAATAAACCACGAAAACAAACAGTTTGAGTTTAGGTCGTAACAAGTGTTGACTACAAAGTCCATATATTGTCGAGGAAGAATAAAAGTTCAATGTATCACTGTGCAATGAACTTACACTTGAAAGCCATTTATTAAATATATCCAGTTTTGTCGTCAATGTGTATGAATTAAAAGAAGAATGGTAAGGACCATTAACGCGATGTTGACTCCTCGCTCTTTGATAAAACAGTTACAACCGTAATAAATAAAGGCTGTGCCACTGCACATGAAACAGACTTTGATCTAATACGTTATTGGAATCACTGAGTGTGCATGTATCGGTTCATTTAGGAAGTTCAAAACAATGAACTTTTTCAGTTCACATCTAAAGAAACGTTGACACAATGGCCTGAGTTTCACGTATTACGTCGGCTGACTGAAAAATGTGAACGCGTTAGTTATTAAATAGTCGTCATTTGATAACTGGTCCATTTTTATTGATTATTTCCTTAATTGGAAAAAGAAAAACTGCTGCTATTTTAAAGTGTAAATTGCAAATAATCATACAAAAAAGAAATAATTAATGGCTAAGTGTTTGCTATTGCGGAAATAACCAACTGTTTGGAGTTAGATGCGGAGGAATTAGACCACAAGAGTGATAACCTCAGTTGTTTGATAACAAACATAGGAACGACAAACAGTTGGTTCTTGCCCAACACTAAGCCTAAAATTATTTCAATTCTACAACGAAGGTTTAAATTACTCGTCAGTACATAATGTCTGTACACCTATGCTCCGCCCTTTTCTATCGCGAAAGAAACGAACACGCATTCGTTCTCTTTAAGGCAACATACCAAATAATTCAGGCTCCATTAACTAATAATTGACGTGACGTCATATGTTAAGTTAAAAATGTGAGAATATAACGCTAATTATTGCAAATTAAATGCAACAACAATTAAGCGATAACATTTTGATGAGGTAACATAAAACACTATTTTACTCATGTCATTTTACTGTAGTTTTGAAAAAAATATTTTGTATCTAGTTTCCTATATCGCTCGTTAATAATCGCGCATTTAACTGAATAATATCTTTGCCTTTCGGAAGAAAAAAAACATTCACGGCATTGGGCTCCGCCAATGGTTGGTTGCAGTATAAATATTACTAATTTTCAATAGAAGTGGTGGTAGACTGTGATTTATTTTAAAATGAAAAGATGGAGAACAACGCGAATAACTTGAACATGCTCTAAACATGAAATGTTTATAACACATTGACAAATGTTTGTGTGCATTGACTTAAAACTGCGTACTGTAATACACATTAAAGTAACTGATTTAAATAATAATCAATGCATTAGTATTATTGAATGTTTCCACGAATTATTTAATATTTTCTCTGCCAAGGATAATTAATGTTTGATCGAATACAGACGGAACTCGCTGCTCATACGACGATGATTTCTATTGATAAACTGATTTATCGTCGCACTCGATTTACGTTAGAAAATCAAATGCATTTTTATATTCCAATTTTTGATATCTGCTTGGTTTGCACTCACATTTCAATGTAAAACCCTCAGTAACTATAGTTTCTTCGAGGCATCAATTAAAATATTTTTCAATTAAAGCAGACGTTACAATGCCACCTGTCAATTAAATGCACCTACACGCAAAATTAAAAGCAAAACAAAACTCCATTGGGAATGGTTGCAAAACGAGATTTCAAATATTATGCCCTGTCTCTTTGGCGTCTTTTGCGTAAATAAACTTAATACGAACTACACACGCAAAAACGAACACATTAAAATGTCAAACACATTATTGAAAACACAATTGAAGATAAAATAATATTTGAGCTGTTTTTTGTTTGTTTAAGGGAAGCAATTGTGGTCTTATATTAGCAATACATATTTTGCGCACAGAATCGTAATTATCAACATGAAAGAAAATATAAGAACATTTATAAATATAGTTTGAAGTGTTTTAATTTTCCCTACCATTAATAAAGGACCACATGGTTTTTCGCCTGCTGGTACATCCAAACTTTCACTTTGTGTTAAGTTAATTGTTTCGAACAAGAAATTCAATTGATCAAATGTAATAACTATGCATAACGGTTTACTTAAAACATAGTTAACACTGTCAGAGAACGAAATACATTCCCTACTCAAGCCTATTTTTGTCACAAAGTCATCATAATCCTATAAGACTTCGGTTGACTGAAATACATTGATATTAAAGGCATTTAATACTTGTATTTTTTCTTAATTAAACATTTAATTAAATGAGGATTAAGTTTCGACTTGTGTTAATTACGTCAGAATGCGACACATAATCATATTTAAAGAGTTATATCGCGTTAACATTGATGGCGTAAATATTTATATAAAACAGTTTTTTTAATAATAGTAGGGAAACGCATGCAGCTCAATAAGTATATGCATATTTATACTTATTTAATTACCAGTGGTCTTTTTTAAACACATTTACAAAATAACATAATGGCTTTACTAAATATTATGGGGGTATTTCACATTACTGTTAACATTTGCAAAAATATTTATCTGAACTTGCGTCACCCTTGATTTCGACTTATCTCGTGAAATGGCTTAGTATTGGTCCGGACAACTCGTCTATACATGGGCAACCTGGGACGGAAAGTATTGACCACTCCTGCAGCTCGCGTAGCGACATCATCTACAATCCGTACATGCAAAATGCTTAATTTCTCCTTTCAATGCGCAGTTTGAAACAAACAGTAGATACATATTTACCCAATTGCTATAAATAATACACAATAAATGTCTAGCGGTTGTTTATAAGTGTTATCGGGTTTGTGTTATCTCTTGAGCATCCTATTTCATATATTTAAAAATAAAACAAGAAAGTTCTTGAACATTTCAATATTGAACCCCATGAACTGTAACTGAAAATACTAACATGGGCATACTTATTCAAAAATCATTAAATGGCATGAGTCTCATTCCATGGTTATGAAATAAAATTACATACCGCTAGTTTCAGTTACTGTAAGACCTTTTAATGTGATGCGATAATATGTACTTTACATTTAATCTTGATATTATTACGTATCGCATTTGTCTATGCTATGACGCTGAACATTTTAGCACATTTTTGTTTCTCGGTAAAACCGCAATTATCCATTGACCATGTAAGACATATTATCTCAGAATTTTCATCAATTAACACTAAATGAGCAGTACACCCCATTATGATCGCAATGTATGCTCTAAAATGACTACATTGGCATACGTATGTCAGCATTTAATATTTCTTTATGGTAATTGCAACGTTTGTGTGTTCGATTTTCTGCCTTGATCTGTTTAACTACTCTTAAGACCAGACGGTATAATTAGGTACGTGGTTAAGGTTTGAGCAATTTTCAGACTCAAACAGCTATTATTACTTTAACGTCTTCGGTTAAACAAAGCTGTATTGATTAGCTGAAAGCTCGATTCCAATCATCAAATTACCATTTTATCAAACGATTGTTTGAAGATGTTAAGAACTTAAATGTTTGCGTTTGTGCACGTTGTTTGTTGAGAAAATTGTGTATTATTAATTTATTGAACGAAGCTAGAATGTTAGCTTAGACACATGTGTCATCGTCTTAAAGCTGTTGTTTTTATTAACAATATTTTCAATATAACGAGACAATTATATATATATATATATATATAATATATATAATTGTCTTGTCATTTATGTCTATTTACATGCGAAGAATTTTAAGAAGAAAATGTATAAATTTATCGACCCGTACATGTTCCAAATAACAACCCAACTTGAGTGTAACTGTAAACCTCTTGATGAACTACCTATTAAAATGTTTCCATCGTCAAACCTGTGAGATAATTATAAACGGCATGGGCGAATAAAAAAAACAAAACTTTAACCCTCTTCAATCGGAAAATGATTGCCTTCTATTGTATGTTCCGATTCAAGGTCTTCAAATAGCCCTAAGTAAACATGTATATTGATGTTGCTAAGGCGGTAGGTGTATGAAAATGGACCGCCCATGAAGGAGAACTTTTCATTGTGAGGGTCAGACTAGTTGACTTTAAAAGTCAGGTCGTGTAGGGTGTTTCGAAGAGTGCCAATAACCTATATGTAAGTAAACATACGTTAATGTTACAAAGTTATACACTAAAGACAACACTCGGTATTGATATATTTACAACATATTAAAATAGCAAATATGTACATGGAGCAAACATAAAATATCGTGCACTTATAATTCCAAGCTACGATATAATCAATTAATTAACAACATTTAAAATTTACGACTATATGGTATTTAAAAGTATTTACTGTAGCAATAAAAGAAATACGAATTTGCTAATTATCCAAATCAGACTTTATTAACAAGATAAAAAATAATAAATTGAAAAAAGATTGCTACTTTGTAACCTTAGATGTATCTTCTTTATACACTAACATTCCTCATGGTGAGGGAATAGATGCTTGTAAATATTTTTTTAAGAAAAGAAACTATAAATAACCATGTAAACGTTGATGATGTAAGCAAACTGTTGCAAGTTGTTCTTGAAAATAACTGTTTTGATTTCAATAATGATACTTATTGACAAACTATGGGTACTGCTATGGGTAGTCCTATGGCACCGTCTTATGCTTCGCTTTTTATGGGTAAATTTGAGGAAGATTTTCTTAACAATACCTCTATTAAACCATATATTTGGCTTAGATTTTTGGATGACATTTTTATGATATGGAATGGCTCTTTAGAAGATTTAAACACTTTTATTGATGCTTTAAATAACTTCCATTCTACCATAAAATTTACCTCTAGTATATCTCAACAGTTTGTATCTTTCCTTGATGTATCTATATCAAAAAGTGAACTAGACACTGTTGTTACAAATATTTTTTGTAAACCCACTAATATGCATTTATACTTAGATTTTACGTCATCTCACCCCATGTCCTGTAAACGGGGTATTCCATACAGTCAGGCAAAGCGCTATAGACGTATTATTTCTGATGATAATGCATTCAATCAGTCCTTATCTAGTTTATTTAAATATTTTAAAAGTAGAAATTATCCAATAAATGTTATTGAAAATGGATTTTCTCAAGTGAAAAATATGACACAGGAAAGTGCATTATGTGTTACTCAGAGAAATACTGATTCAATAATACCATTTACTGTATGTTTTAACACATCACTTCCTAATATTGCTAAAATTTTACACAAATACTGGGATTTGTTAAGATTATCAGACAAGGAAAGTGTTAAGTTTTTACATTCATTTAAACCTATTTTGGCCTATAAAAGACCTAAGAATATATGTAACAGTCTTGTAAGAAGTTCAGTGTCTTATAACAGTACTGATATACATTTATCGGGTCAATGTAACCGACGAAGATGTACACATTGCAATAATATTAACATATGTTCAAATTTCAATAGTAGTGTTACTGGTTTATCGTATGATTTACGCTATGATGTTGATTGCACTTCGCGCAATGTTATATATCTTATTACATGTAAAAATTGTTGTAAACAATACGTCGGACAAACTAATCAGAATGTTTCCCGCAGAATGAATAGCCATAGATTTGATATCAGAAATTGTTCAATAAATCCTATTTCACATGTTGCTACACATTTTGGATCCACCGACAATGATTGCACTTTATCAGATTTCTCTTTTGTACCTATTGATGTTGTTCAAAACAATCTAGACCGTTTATGCAAAGAAACATATTGGATACATAAATTAAAAACTATGATTCCTAACGGTCTAAATAATAAACTGCTTTATGATATATAAAACATAAACATATTTACATATACATTAGATGTTTGCCTATTACTATGTTTTTTATAAAGTATATTATTACTAATAGGCTGTTGTATCATCATTGATCCATCTTTGTATTATGTATTATGTAATATTATGCACTATAT
>VMBQ01000019.1:464495-611423 GCA_007657795.1 Dreissena rostriformis | reverse complement strand
ATTGCTGATCATATATCTATAGATACAAAAAAAAGAAGAATAGAAGTGAAATTAAAACATGTTAGTCAACCGGCCACACGCGAAGTATCCGTACATATTTTAAATATTTATTCGCGCGTTCTTCGGACAAACCTGTTTAGTGGTTTGTCGGGCATTGCTATTTGATTCGATTATTAACAGTATTGGGAATCATCTCGCTCATGCTCAATACATTGGTCAATATGTTGGAATAATTCTTGTTAAATTAATCAAAAATAATATTTATTATGGTTTTGTTGATAACACATTAAAAATCTATTATTGAGATACCATAATTATATCGGCGAATATCTTCATTTAACATCTGGTCTAAATAAAATTCCAGTTCACCTAGTTCACGTGATACCTTCTATATTATATAACGATCCCTGTACTGACCGCGATCTGACCCTGATACCATGCGGCTTGGAATGCAATGCTTTAAAGTGAGGTCGCGATTCCACTGCTTGAACGACGGCTTGTTTAAAACTTTATACTTTTACATGTTTAATGCTCAATTTCAGTAACAATTAAAAATAGTTTTGCTAAAACTAATATCAGGATATCGAAAAACGATACTTTTGTGAACTAAAATATACGAGTACACAGAGAGCAATATGGTAGTAATAACTAACAATGAGTACATAGCCTTTAAGTACAAACGCTCTGGCGCTGACAATCGTCTGAATATAAAGGGGCACACACAAACTGTATTGATATTAAGAGTTGAGTGTTTAACTGTTCTATCCATCAAGACTTTTCATTAGAGATAAAATTGTTTCATGCTGAACACGCAGCAAACCAGCGTATTATGCTATACTACAAAGACGCGGTCATGTTTCCAATGTTCTGGGGGATTATGCTCAAATCAGCCAATGGAATACATGAATCGTATTCATTCGTGTCTAGCCGCGGGAAAATTTTATTTGAATTCTATTGGACTCTTACAAAGGTCAGGTAAGGTGAAAAGCTAGGTTATACAGTTACGCCGAAAAAAATAAGAATAGAATATCAGGATAGATTTGGAAATCTTATCTCCAACTTGTCTGACACAGGCTAGTCGAACTTGTCTGACACAGGCTAGTCGAACTTGTCTGACACAGGCTAGTCGAACTTGTCTGACACAGGCTAGTTTAACTTGTCTGACACAAGTAAGTCCAACTTGTCTGACACAGGGTAATCTAACTTGTCTGACAGAGGCTAGTCTAACTTGTCTGACATAGGCTAGTCCAACTTGTCTGACACAGGCTAGTCCAACTTGCCTGACACAGATTGTTTTAACTTGTCTGACACAGGCTAGTCCAAGTTGTCTGACGCAGGATAGTCCAACTTGTCTGACACAGGCTATTATAACTTGTCTGACACAGACTAGTCCAACTTGTCTGACACAGGCTAGTCCAACTTGCCTTTCACAGGCTAGTCTAACTTGTCTTACACAGGCTAGTCTTACTTGTCTGACGAAGGCTAGTCTAACTTGTCTGACACAAGGTAGTCCAACTTGTCTGACACAGGCTAGTCCAATTTGTTTGACACAGGCTTGTCCAACTTGTCTGACACAGGCTAGTCTACTCGTCTGTCACAGGCTAGTCTAAATTGTCTGACATAGTCTAGTCTAACTTGTCTGACACAGGCTGACACAGTCTAGTCCAACATTTTCGACACAGGCTAGTCTAATTTGTCTGACACAGGCTAGTCCAATTTGTCTGACACAGGCTAGTCTAACTTGTCTGACACAGGCTAGTCTAACTTTTATGACACAGGCTAGTCAAACTTGTCTGACACAGGCTATTCCAACTTGATTGACGCAGGATAGTTCAAGTTGTCTGACAAAGGCTAGTCCAACTTGTATGTCACAAGCTTGTCTAATTTGTCTGACACAGGCTAGACCAACTTGTCTGACAAAGGCTAGTCCAACATGTCTGACACAGGCTAGTCCAACTTGTCTGACACAGGCTTGTCCAACTTGTCTGAGACAGGCTAGTCAACTTGTCTGACACAGGCTAGTCAAACTTGTCAGACAAAGGCTTGTCTAAATTGTCAAACACAGGCTAGTCCAAGTTGTCTGACACAGGCAAGTGCAACTTGTCTGACACAGGCTAGTCCAACTTGTCTGACACAGGCTAGTCTAACTTGTCTGACAAAGGCTAGTAAAACTTGTCTGACACAGGCTAGTCCAACTGGTCTGACACAGGCTAGTCCATCTTGTCTGACACATGCTAGTCCAACTTGTTTGACACAGATTAGTCCAACTTGCTAGACAGGCTAGTCTTACTTGTCTTACAGAGGCTAGTCTAACTGTCTGACAAAGGTTTGTGTGAATTGTCTGACATAGGTTAGTCCAACTCGTCTGACAAAGGCTAGACCAACTTGTCTGACACAGGCTAGTCCAACTTGTCTGACACAGGCTAGTCTAACTTGTCTGACACAGGCTTGTCCAACTTGTCTGACACAGGCTAGTCCATCTTGTCTGACACAGGCTATTCCAACTTGTCTGACACAGGCTAGTTCAAGTTGTCTTACACAGGCTAGTCAAACTTGTCTGACACAGGCTAGTCTAACTTGTCTGACACAGAATAGGCAAACTTGTCTGACACAGGCTAGTCCAACTTGTCTGACACAGGTTAGTGTAACTTGTCTGAAACAGGCTAGTCTGATTTGTCTGATACAGGCTAGTCCCAATTGTCTTACACAGGCTAGTCTTACTTGTCTGACACAGGCTAGTCTAACTTGTCTGACACAGGCTAGTGCAACTTGTCTGACACAGGTTAGTCTAACTTGCCTGACACATGCTAGTCAAACTTGTCTGACACAGGCTGGTCCAAGTTTTCTGACAGAGGCTAGTCTAACTTGTCTAACACAGGCTGACACAGTCTAGTCCAACTTGTCTGACAAAGGCTAGTCTAACTTGTCTGACACAGGCTAGTCTAACTTTTCTGACACAGGCTAGTGTAACTTGTCTGACACAGGCTAGTCCAACTTGTCTGACATAGGCTAGTCTAACTTCATTGACACAGGCTAGTTTAACTTGTCTGACACAGCTGGTCTAACTTGTCTGACAAAGGCTTGTCTAACTTGTCTGACAAAGGCTTGTCTAAATTGTCTGACAAAGGCTAGTCTTACGTGTCTGACACAGGCAAGTCTAACTTTTCTGACACAGGCTAGTCCAACTTGTCTGACACAGGCTAGTCCAACTTGTCTTACACAGGCTAGGCTAACTTGTCTGACACATGCTAGTCCAACTTCTCTAACACAGGCTAGTCTAGCTTGTCTGACACAGGCTAGTCAAACTTGTCTGACACAGCTAGTCTAACTTGTCTGACACAGGCTAGTCTAACTTGTTTTACGAAGGCTAGTCTAACTTGTCTGACACAGGTTAGTCTAACTTGTCTGACAAAGGCTAGTCCAACTTGTCTGACAAAGGCTAGTCCAACTTTTCTGACACAGGCTAGTCCAACTTGTCTGACACAGGCTAGTCCAACTTGTCTGATACAGGCTAGTCCAACTTGTCTGACACAGGCTAGTCCAACTTGTCTGACACAGGATAGGCTAACTTGTCTGACACAGGCTAGTCCAACTTGCCTGACACAGGCTGATCTAACTTGTCTGACACAGGCTAGTCTCACTTATCTGACACAGGCTAGTCCAACTTTTCTGACAAAGTCTAGTCCAACTTGTCTGACACAGGCTAGTCGAACTTGTCTTACACAGGCTAGTCTAACTTGTCTGACACAGGCTAGTCCAACGTGTCAGCGTGGGGATAACTACATTTGGGGGTTTCCCAGCGTAACAGCGTTTGAAGTGCCACCTGGTAGTTTCGTGTCTGATTCCTGTCCCGAACCTCTCGATAAACTTGAAAGAGGACGGGAACCCAGCTGCCTTTACCTTTATCAATGATAATCAGCGAGGTATGTCGATTGAGAAAATTGAGCTAACTCAATCGGACTGGCTCGGTTTTTTATGAAGGTCGCCATTGTGAAGAATTTGTTCATGCTATGATAACTTAGACGAGATGCTGAAAAAAAAATGTTTGAATATTATGCCCAAAAGCGGCAACACTAATACACTTATACACACTTATACACCGCCCTACAAAATATGTATTGGTGGTGCAGTCGAGCTCACACTGAAGTGTATATCCCTATCATGTCTCATTTGTTTGACAAGTTTCTTCATATGCAAATGTTGTTTATTCATGTTATATTTGATGGAATTATGACACTTTATAACAAAAAGACACGACATATGGGATTATTGTAGTAAGAATTTAATTCCGTGATATTGGATTTACTTTTTCATCTTCTTATCTGTGATTGTCTGGGCTTGGTTCTGGCGAAGCAGACATGAAGTGATTCTGAGAAGGATATTAGACAAGATTGCATCAGTGCTTTCCTTATTTGTGTCGATGTTGCTTTTCAAATGAGGCCAACTCCAGTGAAGTATATTACAGAAGCGGTGTTTATATATTGTCTTTTTTAGCTGAAATTGTTTCTTGGCATTGGGTATCGCTTATTAAGTGTAGTATACTACAAGAATTGTTTATCTCAGAGCACCAGAATATCGACTTTAACTATTTTAAAGGGATGGGACAACGCAGAATGAAATCTGCACCAATATTTTCTAGAACTCGTGCTTCGCTATCGTAATGTAACCCCTACGCATCTTGGAGTTTCACTACTTTATATTAATTTCACATAATCATGTTTAAAAANGTTTTAGTCAAGTCAAGTCAAGTCAATTTTATTGGCAAATACATTTGTACATAGCCAAACAACATACATAATACATGTAATGACGGTGTGAATAAATGCATATACAACAATTGTGATGAAAAGTATGGTGTATATGATGGACATGAAATAATGATTAATGGTTGTGCGAATGTTGACAAAAACACAAAACAACAATAAACAATATACATATATACATACATAATACTAATTGTGACTAGATCTTAAATTAAATGCCATTCTAGTAAATTTAGCCAAGTTAATTAATGTTTTTTTATTCGAAGTAGACATCAGTTGCTTAAATTTTATAATAGAAGACCAGCGTAGATAATATTTAGGTAACAATAGTTTTCTTAAATCTCTATACAATGGACAAATTAACAAAAAATGGTATTCATTCTCAATTACACCCATATTACATCTTGTACATACTCGTTCATTTCTTGGAATATTTCTATATCTACCTTCTTCAATGAATAGTGAGTGTGCAGAACAGCGAAGTCTAGTCAAACAAATTCTATCCCTATCATTTACCACAATATCTAAATAGTTTTCAAAATCAAAATTTGATTTGAATAAACGATACGTTTCAAGTTTAGGCAAGTTATCAATATCACTAACCCATGTTTGTAGACTGATATCCTTTATACGCTGACAAATACAATTAACATCACTAGTGGTTATATCAGATTTATAATACAAAAAAGGCAATCCTAAATCCTGGAGCAATATCTTGAGTTTAATACCCCAGTTAGTAATATGCGAATTAACATCATCAAAATCTAGCAACAATTTATTAAGTAAGGAATCTGGTTTCTGCTTTATTTTGAACCAAAATTTAATGATACGCATCTTTTTTATACACTCTAAAGGAAAACGACCCAGCTCGCCATACACTGCCGCAGACGTAGTTTGTGGTCGAATAGACAATGTCTGTTTAAGGAATTTAAGATGGACTTTCTCTATGTCCGGGCTGGGATGAAATCCCCAAATCTCAGTACCATAGGTCAATATTGGCAATATCATAGCATCAAAAAGACGTATTTTGTCAGCAATACTGAATCAACAAGCATGGAGGTGGATATGGTAGTTTCATGCGACTATGAAAATTTGTGATTGAAAATAAAGGTAGGTAAATTGATCATAGGGTTTCATTGATGAAATGTGTTAATTAGAAAGTGGAAGGTTAACTTCTCCATCGACTGTAGGTACATAGTAAACATAATGTTTTATTAAATCAGCAATTTGAAGATTAATATCGCACACATGTGATTACTTTGTTCTTAATTAAAGCATATATTCATAGGAGGCTCTATATTCCGCATAAGGCCTTTTGAACAGACAAATAATCGGCGGATGTTACACGTTTAGCATAAGGCCATATGCACCGAGTTTGATGAATTATACAACGCTCTTAATCTTTATATTCGTTCATTTAAAATTCCATGCGAGAAATGTGATAATGAATTTACATTTTTGTTGAATTTATGTTGAGAGAGACATAGGGTAATACAAAAAATATATTGAGACAACTTGCAGTTATTGTCGATATATTGCGGTTGATTTGATAAATATCACGACACTTTTGTCTTACCGCTGTCTGAAAGGAGCATATTTTATTGCTAATCTTCTGAACATCAGTGTTTATGCCAACATGGATCGTTACGATTAGTTATTGCTATGTATCATCCATTGTTTTGGTCTGACAATATGACAAGTTAACAGAAAACCCCCCATAAAAACAGAAGATCAGAACAGAACAGAACAGACAGTTTGTTAGACTTATACATAAGCACATCGTCTTTAATGTATATAATCATATATAAAGTAATGTCTCGTGTCATTATACTATAGTTGGTAACCAATTAAATAAAACAATACATATATGCATGACAATTCAATGAAATTTCGAAACAAAATTAGAACAGAGAATAACAACGATTTTGAAAAGAAGAAACATAAAACATTTAAAGGCAGTAAGGACAAACTACTAAATTTCATTTACTAATATATATATATATATATATATGTATACCACACCAAAAACACGTTATCATGAAGACGTTTTGATTTCAGTTTGCATCGAAAATGATAACGTTATCACGATTGGTGTTAGTTACACAAGGGTTTATAAAAACATTTATGATTCGTTATGTCGTTCTGATTTACACATATCCATTAAGGACATAAATGCATATTTGCAACGTTTTACTTTTTTTTTACATCAATGTAGATTGTTTTTTTGGTGCGATATGGTTAACATTTGTGCCATGCTTGTTTTGAATCCTTAAGTGCAACCTAAAGTTATTATAGAACTGTATTTGGAGTTCTGTGTTTGGCCTTTACTTTGAGGTTTTATATTTGGCTCTTGCGCGTAACTTGTGGGATAATGTAGAATAAAACGTTTGCTTATTTATTTTGATATTCTTTCGGAATTCTGTAATGCACGCTGAATAAATAATCTTGATATTCCATTAAAGCCTTTTTTGATTTGTTTTTTATAGAGCAGAAAATGGATCTTCAGTTTTAGTTTATGTGTCCTAGTGTTTGACCTCTCCTGACTCAGATTCAAACTTGTCTTAGATATTGATAAGATTAACATTCTAAAAAAGATGTAGATAGATAGATAGACTTTTACTTTGATCTGAAAACGTAAAATTTTATGAGCTGAGATTGATAGAAAAGCATTTTAATAAGAGTCAGTGTGCCAGACTGCAATTGCAGCCCACGTGTTAATCATTTAGTTTTTATAGTACTGATTGTGTGTATTTCACTTAATGAACTGATTAATTAGCGTCAGCGATTTTCTTAAGGCAATTATAATGGATTTAAAATGAATTATACTAATGTTTAGCAAACTTAAGTCTCACAGAACTTGTATTGGTCAAATGTTTTTATGATTAAATGAAATTCTCGATTTGCTGAACAGCTCTGGTAAAAAACAAACAATGTCATCAAACGTGTGTTTAAAGAGCAAAGAAACTTAATTGGTTGGTATAGCGCGCAATGTTTGTTGGAAGCTATTAAATCATACTTGAATAATTCAATAGGCTAATTCATCGTGCGATCTTTGCCATGCAAACCAGTCAAGTGTGGTAAATGTCGATAACTATGCATTTAAGTCGGGTCAATTTAACGCCATCTGAATGCATAGATTTAAACTCGGTTCCGAGATACAGAAGTGTTTTCCGTATATGTCGTTCCTCTTTACATAGAAATGATTTACAGTCATTAGATATAAAATATTGTTACGGACCTCTCCTTTAAGGAATACCGTTTTAAATACTTGATTACGTATAGCTTTCAAATAGCTGTTAATAAAGTGTTACGTTTGTTCCATCCATTTTAAAACACGAAACAAGTCTAAATAAATGTTCAAACTAGAATTTATTTTTGCGAAGACAATAATCGCAATAAACAACCCGTTAGAGAGCAACACAATGTAAGTTATTCCTAACCGCCAGCTTCCCGGTTATTATACTAGGGTAGTTTTTACAAGGATTTACAAATGTGACGCACCATCAGTCAGTTCTGCGTTCGTTTAGAATTTATGTAAATAATACAATAAAAGTGTTAAAAACGCTTTCAAAAGCAGTGTTACTTAATGTAAACAATCTTCATATCAATGGATTATTACTTACTTCGAAAAATGAATGACAAGAATTACGTCTATTCTAGATCTTGACTTTAGCTCAACTGTCTACTATTTTTACTTATTGTTCAATATTCATGACAAATATTGGTCAGTGACCATGATCATTGTCAGTGACCAAGATTCTGGGCAGTGACCAAGATGCTGGTCATTAATGACCAGAATTCTGGGCACCAGTCACATCTAGATGAAAGTTCTGGTGATGTTTAAATTATATACACTCAGTTGTGAAAATATGTCAATTGATTTAAGTAGCTACATAATATCACCAGTATGAACAACTTCACAGTCCATGAGAAAAGGTAAGTGTTACTGTCACCCCTGGGGTGTATCAATATATAAGACATTATACAATTTGAGACTGGTAGAGGTGTTTGGCGTTTGCCACAAATTAAGGACATAGTATTGCTCGTAAGATTTCTCGCCCGATGATCCAATTGGCGTTCCAATATGTTTTTATTTTAACCAGGTGTTAATTCATTTATAGAAATAACAAAATTCCATAATCAGGAGTGAAATGTTTGATAATCTTCAAGCTTTTATGTTAGGCAATAAACCAATGCATGTTAAATACAAGAAATACATATTACTCGACATTATACGTACACAACAATATAAATAATTCACAAATTAAATGAAAAATGTTTTTACTATATTCTATTGATTTTCTTTTGTTTATTTTCTTTTGTTCGTTTCAATACAACACAATGAAGGAGCGTTTGTGAAGCTATAGTTAAATGTATAGCTATATTACTGACCTGAAACTCTCATGCAGATACAATGTAGGTGATTAAGTAGTTTTCTTTCACAGTAACATTGATGAAATTGTTTCCTATGAAATAAGGAATCGATTAAATAAACCTTTTCTAGGAATAAACTGGTAGATTTCACCACGACAGGTCTAGGGTTCAAATCCCGCGGCAGGCAAACGTTTTTATTTATTTTTTGGTTTTCAAACTTTTCAAAATGGAATAGTGTTATAAATAAACACATTCAATAACATTTAACAACAAAATACGAAACCGTTGAATAAGTCCATATATTTTCCCGGTAAAATTTCCCCTGTGTTTTCCATTACAACAACACAATTTGATTTCCAAAGTTTATGTAATTAATTCCTTATCAGTGTAAGTGCCATGTAAACATATTGTTTGTTTCGCTATGAGGTGATTATGAACTATCTACTATTTTCCCATATTTAAACATAGGTTTGCACAATTGAACTATTCTTCATATGAAAATTAAATACTTCTGAATGTCATTGCCAAGAGGGGCTATTCGAACGTTTTCGGACCCGACTGCTTTTGTTTACAAATAATGTGCTACATGTGGTTATGGCGTATTCATTTGTGGAGAACGCAAGTGCCATTGCAAGTGAAGCTGGAACTTCACATTTTTGCGGTTAAACAAAACTATTATTTTTTTTGTATTTTTTTAACGTCATATGAAACTGCGATGTTCAAAATTTGTATTTTCCTTCTGCTGTTTAAATCTATTATAATGTAATGATGTATCAATATATATCAAATAAGTCTAGCTTGATTATTGCTTACGATTCTACGAGTGAAATTTGATTTTTGGTGCAGAATACCATACCAACAGGTAATATCCAAAGAAATGACACAAAATCATAATGTCGCACTATAGCTTTAATTCCTGATCGTTAATTTTACACGTATAAAACATAAAACTTTTGGATTACATCATTCAGTAAAAGTTAAATTTAAAACTGTGCAATCAACTTAAATTTAGTTTCAAATTGTTTTATAGCCTTTGCTTTCTTGAATGAATAAAACTTAGACAAAATGCAAATATGGTAAAAACCATATGGGTAGCAAAACATGCTTAAATCAATAGTGTGTTTTTAAATAAATTTTACAATATAAAAGAGCAAAACACTTACACATCCTCTCTCTATTTACACTGACAAACCTGTGTGTTTGTGCTGACCTAAAACCATGTAGTATTATTTACATTTACGTTACGGTGTCAAGCACTTATCAATGCATGATGGAATTATGAACGTTTCCATGAATTATTGCCATTTCTCTCTGCCAAAGATAACCAATGTTTGATCTATTGCAGACGGAACTTGCCGCTTATACGACGGAGATTTCTTTTGATAACTTGATTTATGGGAATATTCGATTTTCTTAAGAAAATGAAACTAGATCTGTATTTCCCGATTCTTAATATTAACTCAGCATGTACACTCTTCGACACTTTAAGCAACTGAAGTTTATTGGCCAGCTAAAAGTTAAAGCACACATCAAATCGTGACAATGACGCCTTACAATAGTATTCTGTAGGCTGTCGTTCATAGACTGCAAATCATACTCCTGTGGAATTTGGTCGCTGAACATTATGGCGGTAGTTCCTTATATTACTAGCAATTCAAATAATACAAATAAGCTTTAATGCAAAAAACAAATGAACAAGTAGAAAAGGTGATAGATTTCAAATATATTTTACATATATTACAAACTTTTTATTACATTTTAATTTGTGTACATCTACGCATCTCAAAAAACCAAATCACACTGTCGAACATGAAGCTTGCACATTATATAGTATGTCCATACAACTTAATTCATCCAGTATTTTTTTCGGTTGTAATTACAATAAGTAAGCACTTAAGTAGGTAGTTCGTATAATATGCCCTCGGAACAAACGAAGATATGACTCAAAGAGCCATTGCAAGCGAAGTTCTCCAGTTCTTTCTAACATTTATTTATGATATGAAACCATACACACAGAAAATAAACATCAAAACATTGAACATACAACTGAACGCGAAAATATAATTGAGCTGTCTGTTTTTACTGGAAGCATTCGTGGCCAAAGTTGACCACGACAAATATGGAGCATAGCACCGTAATCATCTACCTAAAGACACATAAAACCGAAAACATATATATAGTTTGGGGGTGTTCCAACGGTTTTCATGTTTGCTACGAACCAAACGTTCAATTCACCAAGTGTATGAATTATGAATTAGGATTTACTTACAAAATAATTAATACTGTCAGCGATTGAAATACATTCTCTATGCACGTCAAGTATTGTCACAATCCTAAAATACTTCGGTTTACTGAAAAAACAAGTTATACAATCCAACTAAGAATGCAATGCATTTTAATTGAACACAGGCTTTAATGTTTCTATGTTTTGTTAAATATTTACAATACTAAACTACAGGAAATATTAATAGTAAATATACGGTATTAATATTGTTGACATTTACAAAAATATTTATTTAATAATAAATACTAATAACATTTCTTAAGACTTCATTATTAAATAAAACAATTATTTTCAAAGTACCTTTGTATGATTTTTGTAGTTTCAGTGCACATTCTTCTGACTAAAAGAGAAATATTACAGCTGTTTTATTATAACGACAAAACGTACGCAACTCCAGATGCATCTGTCCTATTTCACTAAATGATACTCCATAAACATTATCAGGAAAAAATATTGTTAACATCTGCAAGTCTTCTATTTGAGTCATGCGACCGATTGTCTATTTAGTACCGGGTAAAACATCACTGCAATTTTATGTTATCATGCATTTAACATGAAATAATTACTGTTCATTATTGACAAAACTAATAACTCAACTCCACCAATTGATTTCGACTGACCTCGTGCAATGGCTTAATGTTGGTCCGGACTACTCGTCTATTAACGGGCAACGTGGGACGGAAATTATTGACCTCAACACTGGGTCGGTGATCAGACCATTCCTGTAGCTCGCGTAGTGACACCATCTACAATCCGTACAAGCAATATGCAAATGGCATAATTCGCGCTTAGAACAGAGATATTAAGACCCAATTAATCTTAATTATATAGAATAAAAGGATTTTCTATGATTATGTTTTCCGGAGAGTCTAATACTCTGTTGATTTGAATAAAAAACAAAACAATTGTAAAGCCATTTAAGATTGCTGATTGATATACATTTTTGTAATATATTTCTTGTTAAATGAAACATGTCAATATATGTATAATATAACAACCCACTTCAACCGCGTTGTTAATTTAACAAGCTTATGCTCCAAGATCAGAGACCAACCTGATGTTTGGAAATATGAATAGGTTTGTTGACAATAAGCCACGTGACCGTTTCCTGGCAACCGGGTTGAGTCAGGGATCCTTCGTATGTTATATACACAGTTGACCGCGGAATAATATCCAAAATGTTGAAGTCTAAAATGGGCTGTTTATCTCCTAAAATATAAAATATAGTATTTGTGTTTGTCGTATTAGTATTGTAAAATAATAATATATATACCAGAACTATTGTCATAGAATAATATGCCACTGAAATGTGAAGATTCAGCGTCAATCAGTTGTTACTTTTCCAGTTTTAATGGCTGCGATTTTAACAACATAATGTTTGTGTAAGAACACATTTTCTTTTATACCTAATGATAAAATATGACATTTCTGCAGTGAAATAACAGCAGTGAAAAGAACAAAATTGTTCTTTTCACCGGTTAAAAGAACAAATTTTCGGAATTTCTTTTTCTATTTTTAGATTATCATATCAAGATGTACTTCCCTTATTTATATCCTTGTCTATTTTTTTTCTTTCTATGATCACGAGCAAAATAAAATTGATTATCCACCGAATCCAACATATTTTCTTTTAATTTTATCCTTTTTTTTTACCGTTTATTTACATTGTTAAAGAGTTTAACTGAAGAATTTCCCTGCAATAATGACTTCATTTCGTTTACAAAATGACGTCAAAAATGACGTCATTTCAATGTATTGAGGCACGCCACGGTAGAGAGGGTCACTTTTCAGCGAAAGGGAAATTATAATCAAGTATTTTCTTGAAAAAGGGGCATAAAAGAAACAGAAAATTTGTTCATGTCAGTGTAAGATCGTTTGTTATTTCACTCGTGATCATAGAAAAATAATATTTTCACTCGTGGCTGCGCCACTCGTGAAAATATATTTTCTATGATCACTCGTGAAATAACAAACGATCTTACACTGACATGAACAAATATCCTCTATTTCTTGCTTGAAGTGAGTATATATGATGTCAATATTTCATGCTCTCAATCTCAAACCAATACATGAATATAAAAGAGGAAAAAACAATCAATGTTATAAACTAAGAATGGTACACGAAATCAAACGCTGTGTAGTTCAGTAACATTCATTACGACAATGTTATGTTAAATGCAGTACGGCAATACTACATCGTTTACTCGTATTTATTGCAGAGCCATACATTGTGTCTATGTTTCGTATGAACAAATCTGTACAGAATAGCTGGGATTACCCAACAGTTTACAGGTCTTTAATACATTAACGAGTATTCGAATGTACAAACAAAATACAAATTTGAGAAATCTTTTTGTTGAAGTTCAATAACCATATGTTCTCAAATTAAAGTCTAGTTTATTATTCATCAACGTTTTACCCGATTTGAAAAAAAAAGATAAGATTATATATAAAAATATACAAATAGATAGGAAAAACAACAACAAGACAACTGTTCAATTGTTACTGTTTTGTTTATGTAAAAATCTCCAACCTTTAAGATTGTGAATCATATAAGGCACACAGCTTTGCCATTATTTTTAGGTTCTAAGCGAACATTGTGTGTTTATATAGTATATTGGTATACACACCTTGTTTATTCATGTATTTTGCGGCTGTTAGCACTTTGTCGAATTCGAGATTAATCATGTTCCCAATCTGAAATTCATATAATTGTGTTGGACCTTATCGTACATATGATATAAGATATTGAGTTATAATTTAGTAATTCATGATTTGTTGTAAATGTTAGCTAGGTCATAATTATGTGAGAATTATTATTTATTCTTTTCTAATGTATGACTTAAAATATGTGCGTATGTATTATGCAATACAAGCTGTCAAACAAGTAACGCAATAGAAGAAATTGTTGCTAGTTCATCTGTGTTTGGAAAAGGATTTAATTTTGTATAAAAGCTTATTTTAAAAACTATAATTCCTGAACTAATGTTGCAAGTGAACAGTCGTGTCAGACTGGTACGTGGCGTTACTTATGATATTGAGAACGTTTTGTAAAATACCCACCGAGCCTAGGACGGAGATAATGGCGAGCCCATGTGTAGACATCACTGCCTCTGTGTGGTTCTTGAATAAGTCAATATTGAAACCCATGAACTGTAACTGTGAATAAATGTATGGGCCTGTTAATTGAATCGTCATTTTAGTTATGCCTTAGTTATTTACAATTTCGTGTTATGTTAATGAAGTTAAAAAGTAAATATACAGCTTTTTATAAAAATAATGAAAATACCAAATATACGAGACGACCTATTGAACCAATGTGAGTAAGACCACCTCAAATTTATTAAAGTGTAACGTGGTATTTAAGTGTCATTGCAATACCATTTACAAGTGTTTTTGTTTTTATTATGACGTTGAACGTTTAAGTGTATATCGAACTTGGAAGATCCGCGATTGTTTTCCATCAACAGTGTAAGATAAATGACCTCACAACTAACATCAATACACACTAAATGGGTTATTGCACTCACTATAATCCCAGTGTATGCTCTTTAATGACTACATTGTCACATTTCTATCGGCATCATATATTTATTTATGTCAAGTGTAAAGTACTAAGGTTCGATTTTCTGCTTTGAACTGTTAAAATGCATTGAAGGTCGAACGGTATAATGAGTAACATGAGTAATGGTTGAGCATTGTTCTGACATAAAAAGCTTTTGTTCGATAAACGTTCTCTAAAAAAAATAGACATATTGATTTTAATGAAAAGCTTGATTTCAATAAACAAATTACCATGTCGTCTAAAGATTGTATCAAGAGCAAAAGAACTCAAATAATTGCCTTTCAGCACTGTTTTTGTCGTACACATTATTTATATTGAATATATTGAACGATGCCAGTATTTATGCTTGCGACTGTTATGTCGCAAATGGGAGCTCATTTATTTTAAATACCACCATTTTTAATATAAATATACTTCATAACCTATGTTAAAATATAAAGCGATTGCCATGAACAAGTATGAGTATATACAACCAAAGACATTAAAAAAAAGTTCATGTATGAAAATACCCCGATTTAAATGCACCATTTATAATAATTAAAAGTCAGAATCAAACATGCGACTATAATTAACGAAATGGACGACCTTTGCAAATAGCTTGCGACCTACTTCTATTGGAAACTGCTTTCCCGCTATCGTGTGTTCCGATCCAATGTCATCGAAGAGACCGAAGTGTATCTTGATGTTGTACAGTCGGTAGGAGTAAGACAATGGCCCACCCCTAAAGGTAAACGAATCACTATGAGGGTCAGAGTAGTTGACTTCAAAGGTAAGGTCGTGTCGGGTATTTCGCAGAGTTCCATTGACCTGTAAGTAAGTAAATGCTCAAACATTAACGGCAAATATATTATACTGACAATAAATGAATACTTAAACATTATTTTTTACATATTAAAAAGCAATCACATAAGTGTTTATATATGTACTAAAATCGTTTACATTAAACTTCCAGCCAATATTTTATACTTTTCTTCAATATATAAAACATATTGTTGTTGCATTATATCTGCACTTTAATGAACAATATGTTATTAAAGTAATATGATTTTGCTAATTAGAAATCTGGTTACCCGTGATCCTTCGTATGCTACTGAGGAAAGGTTCGGATCATAGATCAAGTAATCGGGGTCAATGTTGATAGGTGACTGGTACTTTCCCTTCGAACATATCGAGTAAAGCTCCACATGCTTGCCCCAAAATTCAGGACCTATTTTTAACGTAGAAAAATGTAATATTTATTTTGGCATCATCACTATTTTAATGAACAAACAAAAGGTATTAAGGAAAATAGATTGTCATGCAAGACATTTAGTATTACTCATTAAGTAATAACGCATGAACAATAATGTTAACGTATGAGTAGAAATATTCCATGCTATAACGTATATCGCCGTTTGTTCGCAAATAATGTTTTATACCATAAGCCGTCAAACCAATTAATCTGAATGAATACTATAAAATCATCATACCTGATGTGCCGCTTCCGTATCCCCACCATTCGTCCCAGAGGTCGCGCTTATCACAGCAAACTGAAATTAAAACATTTAATTTTGAATATATTTAGTGAGTTATGTTCAGCGTTGCATTGTATGTATTTTCCTGTCTTGTATAAGTTATAAGTCCAATGACGTGTTGCATCATTCCTACAGTTAAACAAAAACGTTCTCATTCCATAGCTGTATTTGTAAGTAAAACAAAAATACATAGACTCACTGTCGAAATGCTACGATAAAAATTATACATTTTATCGTAATCCTGTTTGAACATGTTTCATCCCACGAGGTCTGATAACTCATAATGCTGCTGATAGACAAGCACGTGACTAGAAGTAATGCGTTTTGTGGCATCACATTAAGCGCGCATTGGCTGCAGTGTCGTTCATTGTTCTCTCTTAAAGTCAGTCAGATATTCCGTGTGAACTTTTCTAATTTGCATAAGGTCTCAAGATGATGTTTACTTTGATTCTGCATTGCGTTAAGTTAGATTCTTGTACAACCATGTTCGTATATCTGACAACCTTTACTATATACATTGATCATTACTATACTTGTGAAAACTATGTATATACATGTTCTTTATGTGAACGGAATTTGAAAGATAGTTTAAAACATATCACAGTTATATCCAGAGGCAATTGATGTTATATTGAGCCAATCGATTATATAGTTCTAGATAAATATCGCCAGAAAACAAAACACATCTTATAATATCGAATAATTATGTTCGAAAAACATTTGTTTTCATACCGTCAACAGCATTGAAGTTGCTCGACGGAAATGGCATACATTATTGCAATTTTCTTTAAGCGTATACTTCATATGGTATATTTTACACATTGTATATAAGTGTATTAGCATTATATATATACATGTGTATTTACGTTATATTTACATGTTTTTATATAATCGATACTATATGGACAGTCATGTGTGTGAGCTCATGTTTTAACCTTAAACATATATAATATTCATATTTGTAGTTTTGAATTATTAAATTTTAAGATTTGAATTGTTCTTTTCACAGTTTGGGGAATTGTATATAAATCATAAGTGGCTCATTGCGTCATCAATAATTGTCAATAAGAAGCATTGATGCATTTGGTATGTTTGCTTGAAATTTGTTGACGTCATTTCCCAATATATACTTATAGGTATCTCGCAGTTATATAGATACGCATTCTCATTGGCGAATATATGAACGATTATGATTGGTGTATACAGCTAGTTATTCGCATAGACGTTTTATACAATTTTTAATGAATTGAAAATTGCAGCACTATAAGGAAAAAAATATTTATGTATGTATTTACCATTTATTATAAGTTAAACATCTTGTTTGCGCTTTGTGTAATAACATTAGACGCACATTATGTTCAAAATGTAATTATATGATTTTAACTGCAAGGTTAATAATTATAAATAATATTCGACTTAAAATAAGTATTTCTCAAAATCGTTCTATTGGTGTCTCGAGGCTATCTCGATAGGCATTCACCTTGCCGTATATCACAGCGACTGTGATTGATATATGTAGCATGGAATACAACATAGATAGATGTATTGTCAGAACTTATAAACGACGTAATATATCTTCTATAGTATACAGCAATGAATAGAACATATTTATCCAGATATCACACATACCATCGTTCATAATTTTAATTTTTAAAAGAAGTTACGAACGTTTTCTAATCTGCCTGAAATACAAGACTAACATGATGTACTTGTATCAATAGAATACTTCAATGACTTACTTTTATCAAAAAGACTAAAATGATTAACTTTTATCAATAGAAGACTAAAATGACGTACTTTTATCAGTAAAAACTAAAATGATAATTATTTTTTTTCAATAGAAGACTTTTATCAATTGAAGATTAACATTATGTTGTTTTTTCTTATCAATAAAAGACTAACATGATGTAATTTTATCAATGGAAGACTAAAATGATGTAATTTTATCATTAGAAGACTAAAATTATAAACTTTTATCAATAGAAGACTAAAATGATGAACTTTTATGAATAGAAGAATTAAATTAAGTTTTTTAATCAATACAAGACGAACATGATGTAATCTTATCAATAGAAGACTACAATGATGTACTTCTATCAATAGAAGACTAAGATTTTGTTATTGTAACAATAGAAGACTAACACAATGTAATTTTATCAAAAGAAGACTATCATGATATAATTTCAGCAATTAAAATGTAACAACATCAGTAATATAAAAATGCAGTTTATTGGTTGACTTTATTAAAACAAAACAACTAGCATATCAATTTTTTTTTTATTTATCAAATCTCTTAAAAGTCTCGCATATTTTCACGTATATGTACAGTGTATACATTATACATGTACTCAAGTTCATTAAACTATATGGTAATTACAAAACGTCGACGTGATAAAGTGTCATAATTACATAGACTTAACCTTTAACAGCCTAACTTCACAAACAATATTCATAAACTTGTATTTTTAGTTTTATATATCATTGTTTGGCCTCAATTTCTTGCCCAATTTGATTGCTTAGTGAACATGCAATTGTTGTTGTTTATTGTCATTTTAAAAATAAGTTTATTATTTATAAATATGAATACCTTACGTGCAAGTAAGACTGTACAATTTATTGAACTGAACGATATTACATAATTGAATATGTCTTCACGATATACAACATTTCTAATAGTAGTGTTCCAGTATCCGATGGCGAAATAATTTTAACTCAACAATTAAAGAAAACAACATATGAGCGCAGTTCAAAATTCAGTAATAACGTACTAATATAACACATGTTCGTAGGGACGACGTCGATAATATATTCTCGACGAAATTTTAGCACATTTTGACTGCTTTTACATTTAACATTAATATTAACATATGTTTATAAATAAATATAAGTGTTTGTTTATTATAGAGTCATAAGGGACCTGCAAGTTTGACTTCTGAGACAACGTAACTAATGACAATCAGACAGGGACTCGGTACCTCTCTATGTAACAAGCTGCTGGGTCGGCGACCGTTAATGACAGCTTGTTCCCCGTGTGGGGCTCGAACCTTCAACCTCCCGAGGGCGCGAACGACATAACACTTAGTACGATATCTTAAGAAATAAGAAAAACGATATTAACGCAAAATTCGAAATGTTAAGAACTATTCACAATTGAAACAATTGGAAAAAGGCATTAATTAAGATATGTTAGATTAAAACATGCTATTTACTTAGATTCCTCAACCGCACGTTTACTCGAGAATATGAACATATCTCAATTTATTTTGTCAATATGGAAAACCATTTATTATTGTTCAACCATAATTTACAAACATTGAAATTAATATTTCATGTTAACCTTTTCACTCCATTGACATAATTAACCAAGTGTCATCGCGAATGATGCCAAGATAAAGAGCACATTATGTCCTAAACGCTTTCGGATGAATGTTTAGAATTAAATGAGCCGTAAATCTTATAGTATAAAAGCCATTCAATATGTATGTCCGCTGTTTGAGGCTGGCCTAAATAGATGTTTGATAAAGAACCAAAAGCCCAGCTCTTGTTGTTGTTACAAAGTTAAACGTAATGGATAAACGTTATTTGTTATATATTTATACTGATATTAGTTTCAAACTATTAATTGAAGTATAAGGGGTGGGATATGGTGTGGAAACCATTGAGTATACTTTATAAAAAACACATTTTGCCTAATAAATTATGCACATTTTATTCAGAGTTTATTACACAAATATCAGAAGCGCAAAATATACTTTTAATCAATTCAAGCTTACCAGCAATGCAATCACAAATGTTATGGACAATTTTGCAGTAGAAGCAGACCCAATTTTATACGATTGGCAATATGGTACATGACGTTAGCATACATTACAAACATGTTATAGACCAACAAATGACCATCAATTGAGTGGTTGAACACTTATGGTTATTGCATCTCTGTTGAAGATTAATGAAGCACGTGGAGTTCACTTTGTTCGATACAAAGTGAAGACCATAACTCATTGCGACATGTCAGGATCGTATTTCCAGATGGGACTCAATGGCTCACAATTGGAGAAGTTTGCTTGGTATGGTTGACATTTTCAATAACTAGTATAACTTTACGTGTTATTGTTTTGTTTTCACATTATAAGAAACATATTTTATTGTCACCACACTCTTAATGTAATATGATATTATTATATTGTATAGTCTGTACTTTTCGCCGAAAGAGCGCATGTAGGCTTCACGTTTTATGTTTTGCAAAAGCTCCCATTTATTTAATATACAAGGGTCAAATAATTATAATGTTAACTTCATTCTGTAGCTGAACGCATTCTTTACCAATTCACTAACATGTTTTGAAATAAACCGAATTGTTGACCCTAGTTTACAATCGTTATAAATCGCCTATATCCGGATTGCGTGGGTGCTTAATGTTTGGAATGATTATTGTCGTTGAATAGAAACTGGCTATAACTGCGCTACTTTGGTTCTTTTTTTACTTTTGTCCATAGAATTTTATAATTTCAACAAATCTCAAATTAATTAATATTATTAAAACAAATTTACTTAATCGATTATTTTGAAGTACTGAATGAAAACTTAAAATCATCCATCATTGGATTAATATTGACAGTGCAGACAATGCTCGATGGATATAGTAACATTCACATTATAATTATAAAATATTCTGCTTATTCATAAATATAAACAATTTCATATACAAGGACGAAAACAATTTAAATGCATCATGATCAAATGTAAGTTGATTTGTTTTCACAATAAATTACTCTTTTTATGTTATGTTTTCAATGCTCAATAATTCACAGTCTTTCGTTAATGTATTAGAACCGTTTATTAGTAAGAGAACAAAGTCAAAAATTGAATGTATTTGCAAAACGAAACTTCTTTGAAAAATGCATAATCAATACACACGATAAATCAAATGTTAATAATATACATTTATATTGAAATTTGATTACAATGCTGCAGTATTGCAACCACTCTTCGTGCCTAATGATAATGAATACGGAAGATTGTTACTACCAGTGAGTAAATTATCAAGTAAACGGCCCCTGACATGCGATGCCCTGTCTCCGCTCGGCTTAATAATGTCTGAGGGAATGTTTGCCTGTACAGTAACCATCGTGCGGTTCTGCAGCTACACTTCACGCCTATTGTCATGGAAATATGATTGAAGTGCGACTTTACATTTATTGGAGGCATCATCAAAACATTTATGAGGTACCGTAACAAGCCGCCTCATGTTCCCTTGGTACCATAAAGAAAATACAAGAAGATCCGGAGAAATTTCTCTCTTGTAATATCCCAAATAGATTATAACTATTTGGTAAGAATATATATCTGGTATCCGTTTAACATATACACGCATTTGCATGTGGCTGTTGTAACTGCGTTTTCACTGGCATTTAGAAAATTATGTTTGAATAACACATGTTGTTGGAGAGGAGTTTCTGGAGATTTATTATTCCACTGTAACATATGTTCCAAAGGCGAATGATTTTACACCAGGTCAATAACACACAGAATGATTAAACAATAAGCTCTTGACTCGTTTGATGAAAGACCGCGTTTCCATGCCGATAAAGCGAGGCACTAGCGAACTGGCTATGCAATAAGCACACACTTACGCATACAAATCTCTTAACCCGGTCATTAATGATTTTGTTTTCATGAACTTCAGTAAGATCAGCTGCCATACATTGAACGTGTATTGTAACGGACAACGGCAATGAAATGTCATGGCAATGAGTTCTTTTTTCATATGATGTGATTCAATCGGCAACAAGTATTTCATTTAGCAGCGATATGTTTTCATGATCATCTGTTCGCTGTAGATATCCTTTCTAATACATAGACTTGAACACAATATATCGCAACAACGAAAGCCACTGTTAGACAATATATTTCATATATGTTATGAATATGCAAAAATATTTATAATGAAACTCCAGAAATATTGTCAGGATAGAAATTCTTTTCGACTTGTGTTTTATTTAAGGCAAATGACAAATCGAATAAAACAATACCGGCTAATACATGCAATACGACATTCAAGCTATTAAAACAATTATTAAAGTTGGGGTCACTGTATTGGAACGTTCAATGCACAGCTGTTTGAAAGACAAACGTCACACAAAGCCCCGAAGTATTAACAAAATACATACGTGTTAATTAACTTTAACCTTTTAGTATCACAATTAAACAAAAAAGCATAAAAAGATACTATTAATTCGAATTGTGTCCTTTATCAATACAGTAGATTATCAGTCATACCAGTACATTGTATTATGTCATAATAAGCACCTATTGGTAAAACTCCAAATGAAATAACTAAAAATGACTTTAAACACAAAAAAATATTAATTAATTAAGTCCAAACTACTTTCTCTGTTAATGAATAAGTGAAAGCATTACATAATAAAACAAAATTAAATTGTATTATATAATTTCTTAATATAAACACACACTATTTAACCAAATTAGTTGTAATGAATTGTTTAACTGAATATCACGACATACATGTATTGTCGTTACTTGCGAGAAACTAATTAATAATTCGGTAGAATAAGACGTAATAAATTGTAATTTAATTTAATTTTGTATTGATTTCATTAGTGCACAAAGAACAATACCATTTTATCTGAATTACTTCTTAACAAAACATATTAACATGTGCAGAGTTAAATTGTTCTTGTCACTGTCAACGAACATAAGGACTGCTATAAAATTAAAAATAATATTGACAGTAATGCGCTAAAGGAAAGCTTTAGAATGGCATTTGCATTAAGTAAGTAATATAGAATTATTGATCAGAGGGCCATTAAATATGATCTGATAATCATTGGTAGAAAGGCACCAATGCTTTTGGTAGAACGTGTCTTCCACTGAAAATCTGATAATAGTTTATGACCTTCTAGTCATTAACTGTTTCATAATATGACGTCTTATATACCGGTTATCTTTTTTTGATATTATTAATGAATGTGTATTTTCGTTTAAACAACGAAACGTTCATTCATCGTTGTTATTGCATATTATGTCATAAACGTGACGTCAATCGATGTGTCTCGATGTGCAGCTTTTGGATAACGTTATTTCTAGCGTCTAGAAATACGTATTAATGTCAGTTATTTTTAGACCAAATTTAGCGTTATGTGAGAAGCGTTATTCGAGAATATCAAATATATTAATGTTTGCTGGTCAGTTGCTCAAACAATGGAATTTAGAACAAATAAAACTCACAACTCACAAATATTTATATCGCATAGAACAACTTAAGTTAACGAAGACTCACGCGACTTTGACAATAAATTGTCAACAAACAATTGTCACATCAAACAAAACGCATATTCCTAAAAGATGTTCAATATATGTAAGTATGTTATATGCCATGTTTTACTTTGTGTTCTAAGTATGTCACGTTTTTTTAATTGCGAGGTGTGAAGTAGTCAAACGGGTTTCAGTTTGCCCTTTAAACCAAAATAGATAACTAAATCTTAGTTAGGTAAACATAAACATTATTATGGACACACGCCATAATCTATATAACTTGGTCATATATCCATGAATGTTAAACGTATGACATAAATACAAACATATGTAAATTAATATAGTTATAACAATGTTAATGATTTGATCTCTTACCCCAACAGGCTTCAGACACGCACATATCCAAATAAAGTATTGCAGTTTGGTTGCTGAATTCATATTAATATAACTAAAATTGAATTCAATTACTTAACGCAATAACACTTGTTCTCATTTGCGTTAGATAATCAGTTGACGTTTACACTGTAACACCGAATGAAAACCGGAATCTAGTAAACTTAAATGTTAGTATCCTGATAATACAATACAGTAACATTATCAATTGTCATCGCGGCGTTGAAGTCCCTATGTTGCTGCGAATAGAAACTGCTCTACCCGATTTAGTATTCATCCATCGCGCTTTAATGTCGATTTTAATCACAATATCGCCAACTCTTTGAATTCCCGCGGATACACACTGAGACCGATATCGGGTTTATGTTGATGCCTTACTCACGCTTTCATTTGAAAGACTAATGGTAAATCCAGGCTGAATGTTTCAAGGACAATTTCGAAAACGTACGTATACAAAGTTCAAGTTGTTCTCCATTAACGGAAATTATATAAAGACAATAAATGATAGCTCCTATGTGTTAACATTATTTGCAGGTAAATAAGTTTGAACACATGTGATTATGCAAGCACATCCAGTATAGTTAGTTTAGTGATATACAAATGAAATATCTCATTAGGGCGATTTGTGGATTCACTTGGTATCATCTTAAGTTATTATATTGATACTGATATACTGGTTAAATCGTTCTTGCTTTGTCAAAACCTGCCATCTCTAGAAACGAATGATTAATTTGCTTTTCTCGAAGGATTTTTTCTGTAAACAACTACACTGGCACTAAGGTCAGTTTGAAGTAAATGTGCAAGGCTGATCAAATTGTGGCAGCAATCAATTACACATAAATGCACTCGTTTATTCAGTTTGAATGCAATACTTATAACATATTTAATAAACACTATTTAGCTAAACTGTTCAAGAAAAATCCAGAATACGATGCTGATAGTAAAAATTATTATTTTGCACAAGTAATTAAGTGTCCTCACTTAGTTATTTGTTCTTGCAGGTACACCTCTGTCTTATTTCACATTAAAATGCAAACATTGTTTTCTTAGTAATTGAAATATTGATGAATAGAAATTCATTCATTATTTCGCATGATTTAGGATATCGTCATATTTCGATGGTAAAAACACAACTGTTTGAAACTCAACTAAATTCATTTTGCCAAATGGTATTTGATGACCTTTAATTGATAAACTTTCTGTTTGCATGAAGCATTTTTGAATTAGGTAATTGAATGATTGACCAATTTTGTTTTTATTTTTGCATAATTACGAGTAAGGTAAGTGTCGGGTTTAAAGTGCTGTTTAGTAAAAATATTAAGTAACATATGACAGAACTATTCCGCCACGTTGCAGACACTTTACACCTGAACTAATGTAAATAATTATTAAATCATTGACGTGATGTATAAGTTTTAAATATTTTATTCGTCCAATACATCAAAACATGATCACTGTAAATAACACCATGTTCCTTTACAGCAGAAGAACGACAAAATACCACTTAATTGACGAACACATTCAGGATATTCTATGTATATCAAAGGAGCATCAATTATTCAGCGCCCTAACCTAGTCACCTGACAAAGTTGTTGAAGAGCGTCTTATTTCCGTAAGGTTGTGTATGGATGTTCAAACGAGCTTTACATTGTTTTTATATTGTATTGCAATGACATTTGAAATAGAGCGGGATGTAAAACAAGGCAATACAAATTGAATGAAAATGCATTGCTTGTCTCGATTTCGAAAATAAAACGATATACACTTTAAGAAATAAAGACATTATTAGAGTAGTGTTTTATAAACATCAACTCCTCAAATATTCATTTGTGATTTTAAAACAGACTTTAGTAGTGTTAATATTTTAATCTATGACAGTAAAGGTCTGTCGAAAGTGATTTACTGCCATATTAAATGGCGCCGCTACAACATTACATGTGCCGACATAGTTAAATAAATTAAATTTCAAATAAGTCACACCCTTTTGTCCCTTTTTTATTGTTCAATTTTCTTGCAAAACAAAAAAACACCAAACACATTTGTATTGGCTATTGACGATTTTATAGAGTGAAATATGGTATTATTTGATATTAATATAAATAATATTAATATTAATATTCTGAATTGATTATTGAATATAAGTACTTAGGTGAAACCAGCACAAGTAAATCACTTATAACGCATAACATTAGAAACACTATTTTTTTTCGCGAAACAGGTTACCCGGAACATATTCAGGCCTCTCTGTCATATTTTATGCTATATCATATTAATGAAACTATTAAAAAAATAGTCAAGTCTCTCAGAATGCGTTCAGGCAAAAGTAAGAGTTATCGTCTTTATGGCTTTATGGCTTTATTGACAACCTGATTAGTACATGTCTTCACGCAGAGATGGATCGGAGCTAGTTCTACACTAGGGTCTAATGATGTTTATTTAGAGGCGCATTGCAAACTTGGAATGGTCAAGCGATTAGTTCGCTGCTTATTGGATGAAGAACCTATTTTACTGAACAGTATATTCAGATGCTGACGCAACGACACATATTTACAAATTGTAAAATGCACAATTCTGAATTAAAAACAGTAATATTTTTTGTTTGTAACTAATTTTATCATAGGAAATTAAGACCATTTGATGACACCATCTTCTTTGTAATGTTTATGTTACAAAATGTGTTTATGCATGATAAATACAATTTTTCAAAAACAACAAACATCGTTTTAAATTGTGACATACTGATTGCTTTGTGCTTAATACTTGCATGTTTGATAATAAATTCCTTTCCTTTAATAAATAATTTGCATCAAATTTCCAAAATTTAAAAAGTAAAACTTAGAAAACATGTTACATTTACAACAACTGTATCCAGCAATTTATTATTCTAAAGTAGCACTTTGATTACTCTGACATGAAAAGTATGTCACCTTACGGAAATAATGATGATATTTATTTTGCATTTTAGCTTTAGTAAAGCATTAAAAATTACAGAAATAATAACCTTGTCCGAGAATAATTCCTGTCACGTAAAGTCCCAATAAAATCATCATTGTGTCATCAAAGCGCAACCATTTAAATAACGTGTGAAGCATTATCATTTTCACATGTCCATTAAAAGTTGATATAAATATGCGCCAGTTCTACATTAGAATAACACAATCACCATTGAATCATATAATATCCAAATGAAGTCAACATCAGTTTATACTATTCGTTGGCAACGCTTGCCGAACATTCAGGTTGCCGTCAGTAGATACGACAACCTGCGGCATTAGCGATGAAGAATCGGTCTATCACGGACACTTCACAATTTGATTCTGGTGTAATCACACCGGGCGCTGAAGTTATCCATGGTACAGCGAGCTGTAATATCGGAGATGTGACTGTGTCCACATAGCGGTCCCTTGATACAACGAAACAAGGCAATATTGGCAATTCTCGTTGTCTTGCAGATTGGGTTTGTATGTCCCTGTAGTGGAAAAACTGACATCATATTTTTTCTAATATAATTACAATTGTTTAATTACGTACGATGTCAGTGTTTTGATATGTTATATTTTTAATTACAGTTAAATATATTTATAGTAATTTAAAAAAACAATTTGAACAAATGTTATATTTTTTTTACATATCATTTATTATTCTGCGCAGAGATTTGACTGGTTCGAGCATAGCTCGATTAAATGCCTGCCATTATTACCAACCACGTGATGATGGCCGAGCCACGTGGTACAATAATTTTCCCGTTGTTGTTTTTTTTTTTACTTTTTTAATGTAGGTAATGTTTTATATAACGAACCTAAACTTATATACTATTTTCAAAATATAAAAGAAAATGATGCTGCTTTTCATTATATAATACTTCAACAAAAATTAATAAAATCCTTCCAGATTTGGAAGAATTTTCTTGTGATGTCAGTGGATATAGCCAGTGGCCGTAGGGAGATAACCGCGGCGTGGAGTTTACCTTTCTACAAGAAAAGGTAAATACAAATCATTTTAATTTTAAGCAAATCGATGAATCAGTTGAACAACTGAAATAATCGTCGTCTAAGCAGCATGTTACATTGGCACTCGATCAAACATTTGCTATCGTTAGCAGAGACAATTAGCATAGCTTCATTGAAAAGTTCAATCGTTTCGATTCATGTATTGATATTTACAAGAGTTATGTAAATATTCATACAAACACATTTGTAAGTCAGTAATTATATGTATAAATATGTTATGTGAAGTATGAGTTTGATTTTCGCGTTTGTCATACTTAAATGTTAACTTGAACTTAAAACTATATTGTATTGTTTGTTTCACACTGTAGAATACCAGCAATATTTATAGATGAATGTTTTTTTTTTAATAAAGACAGTACAGGAAGTACACTTAGTTACGGACCATTTATCAAATGACGACGTTAATTATCTGATCTGTTCATGTTTTACAGTCAGTCGACTTGACACGTGAGCACGGAAACTAAGTGCACAGTGCATTCGTAAATGTATCATCATATACGAGCTTTTATTTAACAAAATGAACCAATAAACGGACACTATGTGATTCCAACAAGGTATTCAATCAAAGTTAATATCATGTGCAGTTTAAGTGCAATTATTTATTACGGCTGCAATGGAACTGTGTCATCAAAAAGCATGTAGTTCTACCATTAATTCAATGGTCTTCTCAACAATATGTCTTTTAAGTCATACAGATTAAAGTCAAAACAGGATATGTGTAATAAATGCTTTACAAAAACATTTCATTACACACAGATAAATTGAACCTTTTATCTTTCTCAACAATATATTCGACTTGTTAAATACCAATTGGTATAAAATATAATTTTATTTCGGAGTCAACATTTATTATGGCCTTACTGTCAAACTGTCAATACTAATGATTTATTTACATTTTGCATTGATTCAATGTATAAAGTGAATTACAGTGTGAATATTTAAGTACCATTTAACTAATTGGTTGTTATTTGTTTACTTAAAATCTAGTAAAGAAAATGAACAAAATGTTTCAAAACATCGTTGACAGACAAATACATTGTATTTCCATATATTCAATATACACATGGTAAATGCCTTCATTAATTAAAATATTTGATTTAATCTGATATCATACATTTTTTCCAAAATCTATTGGACAAATATTTTAAAAAAATAATCAGGAAGTGGTATGAATGAAACTGTATGTCTAAATCCATTGAATGGTATTGGTTATATGGAGCGGAAACTAAATAGACGCTCGAGTATTTCATCTTCAAACTCGTCTGAATAAACAAGACATTTAAGCAAAGTTTTATGTAAATCCTTCAAAAGTTACAAGAGACATAGATCGGACACTTTATTTGTTTTTAATCCATGGATGAGAATCTTAATTTTAAACCAATATATAAACATATCATTTATTGTAAAATTGCAGAATAATGTTTGGTAAGATATACTTAAAGTATTAAGTTTATGTCATAAGTTAAATAAATACTCCAAACTACATATATAGTGACTGAAAAAATACTACAAAATCACAATCGGAGAAATTATGAAATACACGACTTGAACTAAGATCTCGCGAATGATTTCTTGAAAAAAAAATCACTTTCTAAAAATCCATTCCAATTAAATGTAATCGCTTAATTAATGTTTAACATGCACTTCTACGGAGGAATTCGTAAATCAAGTACACAATTTCTCCATATTCATTCATGATGAAATCGAGCGTTAAAAGGCACATTGAAGTTTGCTATCGTCAGATGACTCATATGTCAGCTATAGTACACATCACTATCTAAGATATGTACGTAAAAGAAACTCCCAGTCGGATCAGTAAATGTCCTCGTTATTAACATTTCCAAATCTACTTAATCACTTAAATTAATCTCTGATCAGTAGTAAGGTTTAAATCAATCACACAATATTTTGTACTTTGACAAATGTTTACATTTTCAAAACAATGAATTGCTTAAGGCTTGATTGACGATGCCCTTGTTGCCTTTACATTCAAATACAATTACAACCAAACGTGGAGCGCATTTAAGGCATTGATGACACTCGATTTCACGTAATGTCGGTTGTCTGTACATACGTTATTCATTTGATTTCTTCAAATCAACGTATCAACAAGATTACATTTCTACTAGATTATCTCTTTATCATCATTTTTTTACCAGATAACAGTTTAGTGACCATCGCATTGAGGCGCTCATTTTTTATGAATTAAAATAAGTCAAATAATTGGATCCAATGACACAAGACGAATACTCATCACTAATATCGATCATTTGGTTCAGACGCGCTTTTGCTGTACTGCAAAGTTATCAGACCAACAAAACTCCCAAGACGGACACTGTGTAAAGTATTATTTTTGAAGTGCTGCAATGTCATCAGACCTTCAAACATATACTGACGTTTTAAAAGCGTTTTTATGCAGTGCGTTAACATATTATCATAGCACAGCACGAATACAATCACAAGTAATCATTTGATTCCGACCCGCGTTGTGCGATGCTTAAAGACCATCAGACCAATAATATTTCAATAATATAGATAAGTTAGACTTATACGTGTATTGCACAATGCCATGTACGAGCGATGAACTGTGTAGACGCGCCTTCAGCAATCACACGATGTTATCGCACAAATATCATGGATAACTCGGAAACAAATTCAAAAATCATTTGATTTTATATATAATGTGTTGGACCCATTACATGGCAGGTTGGCATATTCTGAATTCACCTGTCTTGTGTAATGCTTTCTCTCGTTTTTTAAAATATTATTGTTTATACTTGCAATGGCAAGCACATAAACATAAAACTACAAAAGGATCCATTTAACCGGACAATCGTTCAAATCACATATTTAACATAATATTGAGAAAACAAAATGAACAGTAAAAAGCTGTACAATGTTTAATCTAATGAATCCGTAAAAATGAGCAAATATTGAACTTGCATGTTGCCCTTTATCATCGTATAAGCTGTCCACGAATTTAATTTCCTGACGAAGGGAAGTACTACTAAGTACCAATTATCAAAAGGGCTCTTGAAATCAAAGGTTACAACAAGTTTGTATTTCACAATTTTTCGTTATACATATTTTTATCATGAACATCGTTTTGTTGTTGTGAATATATATATATATTTATTAATAAATAAAAAAAAAAAATTTAATAAATACATGGAAATACATATATTTTTTTAATTTCTTACGTGTCCATATCTCGTTTGTCAAGTGCGCTCTCATCTTATTTATGAGTATAACTTATGGCTCGTAGACAGATTTCAATGGGGATTTGCAAAATGTGTTATATAATTTTATATTTCTACAACGCACATGATTGGTATGAAATAGACGCTTGTCTTTAAAATTTACAAGTTTAATTGTGTAATCCCTTTTACTTCAACAGGTCAAGTCTTTGAAAATTGGTGTACTGTGAAGTTTTGTTTTAAAGTCTAACCGGCAATGAAATTTGAGAACAGTATAAATAATCTGTTACGCAAAATAAATAATTTAGGGTGTAACTGTTGTTTGTGTTTACAATACATTGATTGCTTACATAAAGTTACAGATACGCTGCATCAGTCCATGCCGTAGTGGGCAAGGTGTTAGTGGTTTGATCCTTCGAGAAGACCCAGAGTAGGACCCCAGCTGAAGCAACTTGTCATTATCGTTTTCAAAAAAGAATGTATATTTCTTGTATTTATGAGCTTAATGCATTAATGTTTAGAAATCGAATGGTATAATTCAAAATAAACTAACATCAGTGAACAGTTTCCATAAAGTTGAACTACATTATAATATACATATATATATATTAACATGCATTTTTTAATTTGTTATTTTATATTTTTGTGCTTTAATACATTTCTTAATGTATAAGGATTAATGTTTGCGGCAATTAACACGAATGACATATACTTGTGAACCTCAAAAACAACGCTCTCAAAAGTTGTCTAAATGATGTTTTGCAACCGAAGAACTTGTAGAATACATTATAAAACATTTATTGATGGAGAGTAAGACTCGTATTTGGGTTTACAACCCAAATATGACGCTCAATTTCTTTTGCCGATTTTTAAAACTAAAAACGGTGTTAAGTCATGTAAACTTCTTTTATAGAAATATGACGCGTTATTATAAAATGACACGATATATGGGATTATGGTGGTCCAAATTTATTTCAATGATCTTGGATTTAATATTTCATCTTATATCTCAGTGTGTAAGTCTTAGATACTGCAAAATTTGATTCCACAAAGGACATAGGCCGATATTGTATGAATGTTCTTAGTTGTTCGTCGATAATGTTGCTTACCATCACAACCACTTAAGTGTTGTACATTTCAATTACACCTCAACGTATCACAGCATGATCAGATTCATTTGTATGAATAAGAGTCGTATTCACTGAACGAGATAGGGGCATAATTTTATAAGCTTTATTTTCCATTTTTGTATCACGAAACAATTTTGATCTATTTAAAATCCCTTCATACCAAAATAGAACCATTTAATGTAAATTGGATTGAACAAAATTGCATACGTTTTGATAAAAATAATTAGTATTACAGATTTATCATATAGATTAAATTAATATCTTCATGTTCATTAATGAATATATTGGTACAATCTTTTCGTATTATTTCTTGAACTGTACAGAAACAAATATAACATAGCCGGTAATTGAATACATGTTGTACTTGCAGAAATGTAATGTAACGATAAAGAGGTCAAATATATACGATTTATAAACACACGTATTTAATTATACCGTAGAACAATAATGTGTTCTATGTTTAAAGTTTCAATATGTCAATTTCCAAACGATACAAATCAGTTTTTTAGCAGACGGTATTATAATTCCACTTCTGCAAGTCTGGTAGATGAACGCAGAGCAAATATTAACTCATCCTCTACACGATGTAATCATAACGTGTCTTTCTTTCGGCGAGCTTAAATCAGGTTTTATTTTTCTATCATCGTTGGAAAAAACATATAATGGATCATGTCGGATGTTTACATTGATTATAAACTTAAGATTTATTGCCATGATTGGTATAATTACACTGAAACGTCTCTAGGTAATATACTGGTACAATAAATAAATAAGACACATAGCTTTTTTTTTAACTTTTTGATCAAGCCATATTATTTGATTTTGGGAATTCTTAACCTATCTGAGTGACTGACAACACATCCCGATATTTGAAAGATATTACGAATAAAGAAACGGTATTTACCCATTTAACACATTTTAGTTTTATGCATGACAGAAAGTATACAATGGGCCGTAAAAAATGTATTGTATGTAGTATTTCCCGTATGTATTTAATATTTGATTGTTAATCTGTAGTATGATGTCAGTAGTAATAAATGGTGAAAAGCGCGACAAACAATGAGTGCGCGTGTAAAGTCGGCGTGATGTGGCTAAATTCTGCTGAACGGGTAACACAAATTAGTGTGAGATTTGAACTATGATTGGTTCCTAAAGATTGCATTTTTATACTTTTGTTATCAACACCACGACAATAGTATAATTCGTCAAGAATTAATATAAACACGAACTTACTCAAGTTATATAAATTAAGTGACTGTTTAGCTAAAGGCGTTCTAAGAGGTGCTTCACACTGTAAACGAAATACATACACCATGGAATGATCGAAATTACTTATTTAAAATGAAGACAATATAAAGCGATGGACTGTATCACTGTGTTGTATAACTCTTGATAGTGTAATTGACCTTTCAGCGATTTCACGTTGTGTGATCAAGTGTGTCTTGTACATAAAAAGTACACACTGGAGAAAGCGAAACATGTACAGCGCTGCGCAATCTAAAGATAATTAATATTTCAACTATATTCGCGGGTTTAAGAGTAAACAGAAATGAATACTATGTCAACTATATATTCTCTGATGTAAGTGTTAATAGTAAGTTTTCTTCTCAGTTTTTATTGGAATACAAATTAAAATTACTGTTAACGGGCAATATGTATCGGATGACAATGATCAATACTAGTCATAAGAGCAAGTGCATATGGACACGAGCTGCATATAAGTTTTCTAGATGGAGAAAAACTGCATTACTCTGATGTGAATGATTAACTGTGATATTCTATAGAGTATACACATTTAAGTACATTATTTGTTTTTAGAAGCATACTTCAGACTAAAAAAAGAAGTGCTCATTAGAATATTAACTTCTTCTACGTTCTCTAAAGCCTTTACTTTTGCACAGTGCAGAGCTGGTGGCTGGTGCCGCAATGCAATTATTTGAGTGCAAGATATCATCACAATTGATGGCTGCTCTTCCACTGATAATTTCTTAAAAGTTGATCTGAAAGCGCCATTAATTAAAGACAAATAACGCTTTCGTTTGCATACTCAAACGTTTATATTGTTACATATTTCAACATTGTAAACGAGGAAACGAGAAAACAAGATAGTTTAACATTGTAAACAAGGAAACCAGAAAGTAGCATACCAGATTGCATAGTTATATCATTCAAATGTGTTTATAGCAGTTATTCAACAATAGGTATTTATTTGTTAATTAAGTTCATACATAACTGTCAGAATCAGCGTTATGTAATACACTTTATGTTACCGTTAAATGTATTTTGGTTCAAATTGTATTTATGCAAACAAAATCAATCTGAACTTAATACGTGCGGATTGTATTTCTGTAAGAGACAACATCGTTTAAGTGTTAATATTAGGGATATATGTGCTGCACAGAAAAATGAAATTATAACCAATAAATTGTATTTCTCTGTTAAAAGTGTGATACATGTACATTGACGAATCATAAAGTAACTTTTTCAATTACTGTTATAGATTCAATGTATCTACATTGGATCGATGTTATTTGATCCCCCAGTAAGTATTAATATAAGCCCTTTGACTTGGAGTTGGAATAAAGGTCTTATAACATATCAAATGTATCATGCTTAATCGTGTGTGATAGCTTCAAATACATCCAATGAAGCATCATCTCTGTGAATCTCTGTGAAACAGAGTTTGCAATATCGAGAATTGAATATAGGGAAAATACACGTTTTCGGGCATGATCATCTGCGAGAGCTCGAAAAATACATTCCTGCCCGAGTGCGCCCGCAGATGATCATGTCCGAGAAAATGTGTATTTTCGCTATTATTGCATAAACAAATCACACATACCAAAATAAATTAAAATAACATTGAAAACAATATGTCTTGTTCATTTGACATCGACAAAATAATTATTTCATATGACATCATACAGTTCAAGGTTGTGTTTTACAAATGCCTCAATCGGTCATCATCAGAAATGACGAGGCCTTTACCTTCGGATAGGCGTGTTTTCCCCTTCCGATAATGAGCGAATGAGATACATAGACACTGGCCTCTGTTTAACTATATCAATAACTGTAAATGTGTCACCATCTTTTTCGCACAATAGATTGCAAAAATAGCCAGGTTGTGGCCAATAACCTAGACGCGCATCCCGGTTAGCAATTACTACGGGCAGTTACTGCCCGTGGACCAGTTTATGGATATGAAAAACACATATCAGGGCTTGAATGGCACGTGAATCGCCTTGTTAATACACGATTTCTCCCGTTCAAGCCCTTCTTTTGCCAAGTTTCTGCATCCCACCAGATGGCATTAAAGATAGAGTTTATTCAATAATATGTTGTTATTTGCTTAATTTGTAATCGGCCATGCTGTTCCTTAATCATATAAAGATATCCGAAAACAACATGTTTTATGGTTTGCACTTTACTGAAATTGGCTGTTAGGCAATCGGTTCGATGCTTATTAAACTATAGTATTACCGCAGCGATTTCATGTTGGACACTTAAACAATTCCCAAGAATCAACTCGCAATGATGTAATCGGTTGTTACATGTAAGTGCAATTGCTTGGAAACGTAAAACGTATACAATTCATTGGATATTGCCCAGGCTCCTCGTATTAATCATTTTTGTTGCACTCAAATGAAGTACCGGAATGTTTGCAATAGTCAACACGAATAACATTCGTCAACCAGCAATGCGTATACTTCCGATTAGGAAAACGGTGTTACTATTTGTTCATTTGTATTGATAAATTACCTTATGGTGTATCATATAATGCCCATACCCTTTCATGGACATGCATTAAGAAAGCGCTTTTCTAGTGTCATATAATTCAAAGAGCGGTAGAATTCCAATACTCCGAACAACATTTTTCGTGTCTGAAAATTGTATTACACAATTAGAGAAATAATAATACACATGTGTTCAATTTTGATCCCGCGAACGCCTTCTCATTCTGATAACTCGATAAATTATTATTCTAAACGCGCAAGCAATATTCAACATGCACCATTCTAGAATGTATACATAGTGGTTCATGATGATATCGAGCAGGTAAAGACATCATCAATGTAGAACAGTGACGCATATTGCATGCTAATATACACAATATTCGACATTGGACTTTAAGCAAACTCCCACTCGGATATTAAATGTGTAAGGAATTAACATAACAATGTCGACTTAATCGCCAAAATTCATCACTGATCAGTATTTAGATTTTATATCAATTACAAAATATCTCGTTCTTTAACAAATGTTTGTATTTTGGATGCAATGCTAATCTAATATCTCAATGACAATGCTGCTTTGGCATTCAAATACAATTACAAAGAAACGTGAAGCGCATGAAATGCATTGATGCTCCTCGAGTTTCACGTAATGTAGGTAAAATGTGTACTGAAGTTATGCATGGTTTTGTTTCAAAATCATCTGACCAACAACATAACAATTAATCCACATAATTTCATTCTCATCAGATCAACCAGATAATAATTATAGCCCTTTAAAGCGCTCATTGTTTAGTGAATCAAAATCATTAATCAATGACAACGATCGGTCGATTCAAACGCGCGCTGTGCAGTGCTTTAATATCATTGTATCAACACAAATACAATGAAGCGATCTTCCGATTCTGAACTTCGCCTTGCAACGATTCATGTTCGTTGGACCAACAACGCTTCAATGATAGCGATAACGGGATTCAGACGCGTCCTTTGCCGTGCTGCAGTGTCATCAGACAAACAAACTTCAAGGGCGGCCTATTTTTTTAGTTTTGTTTTATGTGCTCTAAGGACTGATTGGTTAACAGTGCTCTGATATGTCAGCAGAATACAATAAATAACAAGAGATTGGCAAGCAATGATGTCCCCTACCGGCTCCACCATTGATATTTTTTTATTTTTTTATTTTTATTTTTTTAGTATTTGTTGCCATAGCAGCAAGAATTCTTGACGCAGGAACAAACTGAAATGACGTGCATAATCTCCATATTGGCATCTGTCCATGTTTCAAGTTTAATGAAAAAATATGAAGAACTTGAAAAGTTATCGCAGGATCCAGAAAAGTGTGACAGACTGGTAGACCGACGGACTGACAGACTGACGGACAGAGCGCAAACTATAAGTCCCCTCTGGCGAAACCGGTAGGGGACAATAATCATTTGACTCGTTGTGCAATGATCCAATACCATCATACCATTACTATTTTAATGATATAGATCTTTGAATTTAGATGCGCACTGTAAAATGCTATCTACAGTATAACAGCGATCAACAGATTCAGACGCGCGCTCAGCGGTCATTCAATTGTATCGAACAAATAGCAATGAGAATGATCAATTTGTTCAGGCGGCGGTGTTCAGTGTTTCAATGTCAACACACTCAAAACAAAGCAAAACTAATACTTGTTTTAGATGTGAATGTTTTTAAATACAATACTATTTTAAACCCATATTTAATTGATTTATTAAAAGTATTTGCGTTTTTAACGTACTAACTACTGTTTTAGAACAGTAACAACAGTGGTAAGTAAATTTATAAGAAATGCATATTAGACTTTTGTGCAGAACAAAACCATCTATTGTTGTTTTAAATTGCTGGTTCACCTCAAATCCTGTTCAAAACTCATCCATTAAAGTTAATGAAAATATGTGTAATATTAAATACGATCATATTACGACATACCACATAAAGCGTTTTTACATTAGAATAAATAATGCAAATACAATAAAGTGTGTTGTGCCCTGACTTAGTTTCAAATACAATTTCTGAAATAAAGCAAGATTCATGTTTTAATTGTTCATTTGCACGGGGTTCATAAACTTTGAATAAAGTGGGCTATGATATGTTTAATGGATGATGATCATATCGAAGTGTTTTAGCTGTAATGAGGATTGACTTAATATATTTACAAGCATCAAACATCATTAATATCAATTCACCGTCAATAATATGGTAATCGAAAATGACACAAGAATGTGATGAAATATGTTAATTGTGTGATACAAGTGCAGATATAAACCGTTTACTCAGTTCCTTTTTTTGGTATTCAAATTGTTATCATCTGACATCGCGCGTGTAAATTATCACTGCTACCCTGAAACGCATTTAACAATAGTATGGAATTTACATATAATGCGTTGGCAAAATTAAATGGCAAGTTGAAATTTTCTGTTTTAAGCTGTAAATTATATGGGCATTTTGTTGGTATACTCTTGTTTATATTTACAATACCAGGCACAGAAACATTTAAGTACGACATGATCCATCTTATCTGACAAGCGTTCAAATCACAAGTGATACAAAATATTGAGTGGACACAATTACCAGTCTGAAGCTCTAAATGAACGTCAATTGTGTTTAATCCATAACATTGAAAGTAATATAGACAATCCCAGAAATCGATTACCGGTCCTGAATACTCGCGCGCGACGACTAACGGTACTGAAGAACAATACAGGGACCTATATGGTTGAATAGGTCCCTGAACAATAAAAAGGATTCGAAGCAATTTTATCTAATATATTTGAAGATTTGAATAGTTTCTGTTATATATGTGATCATCACATAATAGTTCGTATTTTTTAAAGAAATATTTTTATCAGTTATTTGGTGATTAAAAGAAACAAGGTTCGTATGCATTTTTTTAAATTTCATAAAACTCTGCATGAATTGATTTCCTTGATTGTCATTGTAAATGTTATCAGAAGGTGACGCATAGTATCTTTTCTTAATAACGGTATCAACACATGTGCAGACATGTGGTGTCACAGACATACCAATCAACACTTTTAAACCACCCTTGGGACATCGCCTCCCACTGAGGGAAAGCTTTCGTGCCTCTATCGCAGATGGTTTTTTTCAAAACCATTAGATCTACTTTGCTTAAATTGACAATCCGTAATTAACGAAGAAAGTGTATGAGGCCCTTTACTCATCGTGTGAGCTGATAATGAATTAAATCCGTACCAGGCAATTATTATAAGAACCAATTATCAAATTGTTCAGAGATCCGGAAATCACGACACACAACACCTAGACTTGACTAAATTTATTTGTATCTTTTATTGTTGTGAATCAATTGATTTTCTTACTTGTATCCAGATTTTATGTCAATTGCACTTTTATCTAATTAAGTATGATAATGAATGAAACTTTGGCAAAAACGTCAGTTTCACGTGTTATCGTTTACACTCAAAAGATGTTCAATTAAGAGATCTACTTAGGTGCTATAAGATATCGACTTATATATGCGTGACCAGATTGTGAAGGTGACTGGAAAGAATTGTGTAATATTATTGTTCTAAAACGCACGTTCAGTGTATGGAATAAACACTAGTCTTGTTCAGTATTTAATTTGAATTGTGTATTTCCATCAACGTATCCTACGTCATCATGTCAAGACTTCGACAATTGTTTTACCTTGAGCTCAGCTCAGGTAAACACTTTATGATCTTTATGCCGTCTGGTTTTAATGAGTAATCTTGATTTAAAATTAAGACATGTATAAAACGTGCATGACGCGAAATGGTGGAATTATTTGTACAAATAGTAACACATACTGTATTAGTCCATGCCGGAATGGACAAATTGGTTTGATTCATCAATGGACCCCTGTTCGGACTACAATCGGAGCAACTTTAGTGTTTTCTTTTTTAAATTGCGTAAAAACATTGTTATTATATTTTAATTTGTTCATGTACATGCTAAAATTTGCCACGTTTTGAATGAAATACTTAAAATGTGCCAAAATCTGTCAACAGTCATGCCGATTGGAGGACAGTGTCATATTAGAAAGCCTCCCTTTTTCTGCTAAGCCTTTAACAGGGTTGTTCTGAACACTGGCTACAATCTAAATGTAAATATGTATATAGATATAGACGTTATGAAGAGTTTGAAAATGTTCATGTAATTAAGAAGATATCCAGATGTCATGGATCAATCACGCTGCTTCATAGTTAAGGTAATAACGTCATGGTCAAAAGAATCTGGGCGAGTATATAGCTGTCTCTTTTTAATTAAATCACACATGTCTAGACACTGATGTTTGAGGAATTGTTAAACAATGACATGTTTTTCTGAACTTCATTAAAGCGCTTTCAGAAATTCTCTTCATAACGGTTTGATACCGGAAAACTGTTACGATATCTTATCACATATTTCATGATTAATCAGTCGATCGCATTTTGGAGTTCATCCGCCGAAAATTACGTTCAATTTGATTTGATAAGTCTCCGTAATAAGAGCGATGGTTGCTCATGTTATATTTGATAGCATAGTGACACTTTATTATAAAAGGACACGATATATGGGATTGTGTCGCAAGAATGCAATGCTCTGATCTTTTATTTTTTATCTTTTATTATTTCTTCTCCTTTCTATGAGATGTGTATGCTAGCTAGCGCTCCATGAAGTAGGTCCAAGGAAAATATATATATTAGACGAGATCATCAGATCCTGCTTCTTGGTAGATGCACGTCTTTGGCTATTGCTCACATCAACACCTGGAATCACGAACATTCAATAAACACCAATTTCCTTAATTAACTCATATCTTTCTGGTGCCGTTTTTGTTTTATTCAATTGTTTCATTCTGTTTTTTTCTGTAATAACTTAATATGATTTATGATCCTGAAACGAGAATTACAGCACCACAATCATGTCTGTGAAATATATATTTTAAAGTAGCGTACCAATGTTATAAATTTTCTTAAAATTATAAGCAAATTTTAAACCATTTAGTTTATGATATTGTTACGACTTTTACCTATTTTGCTTACACTATCTTTATTAAACCTTATTTCCTAGACACAATTTTCACAAATAAAATCAGACGATCTTTTTAAAACATTTTCGTTACTTTATTTAACGTATGTGTCTTAACATTGTTGAATTGTCATGAAATGGAATAATAGCAAACATGTATTTGATGCATTTATTTTACGAAATGCATGTGTCTAACGCAAATCTGTTAAATCCAAATTTGATTTCTTGCATTATTGTTTGACTTACAATGCCAACCAACGCATATCCTCTTACACAATTACTTCTGCTACACATCAAACTGCTCTGAAAAAGGCTACCTTAAGACTTAAACTAAGTATCTAGATATGTGTTGTAATTCTAGTGTTCGCTGTAAGTAATTAACATGAACAGACCATAACGCGCTTACACTTCGCCGTCCTACAAGTTGGTTTCTTAATAGTGGAGCTTTCAAGAGACTTGTTTACAGAATGTAAAAATTACCATAGCTTTTTTAAATGTAAACATAATCTGCCGCGCTGTACTTTAAGCTGCTGTATTTAATCCCTAACATGCGGGTTATTATTATCCACTGTATAGTTACATTAATATTGCTTAGTGTTAACTAATAGAAATTTTGATGTAAATGAACAGCTCTTACGTATACAAATGAATTTGAAATAGCTCTGCTTGGTTGTTGTGGTACATGATATGAATTATTCAACACCATTTAGTTGGGTTTATTAATATCGTTTGACTTAAATCGCCTTACATGTTTGACCAATGTTTGCATTTATAAATTTAAATTTGATATTTATTTATGCTATCGAATCATATTGACGGCTGCTCACAGGTAAAAAATGCCTCGCCGAATTGTTTTAACAGTACAATGTATTTGACTATAAAACAAGTTACCTGGTATGAACTTTTACTCACTAAAACAAAACAGAACAGAGAACATAAATTACAATACAATATACTACAATATTATACTATACAATACAACGCAACGCAACGCAACGCTAAACAATGCAATGCAATACAATTCAATTCAATTTCATATAAGAATATTAAAAGGTTTTTTGCTCTTAAGAGAAATAACGCAAAACTGCAGGATAAAAAGATTCCTCAATATTTCCTCCTGTCGTTTTATCGAATGACAGCTATGTGGACACGGTCATAATTCCGATGTCACAGCTCTCTTGTCCATGGATAAACCTATGCGCCTATTGTGATAATACCAGCATCGTAATGTGTTTGTGTGACAGACTGATTCCTAATTTATGTTTCCCCAGAGAGTCATATATTCCGACTGAAAACTGAATGTTCGTGAAGCGTTGCAAAAGTTAAAAAGATTTGATAACACTAGGGTATTCTAACATTCTAACACCCACTGATGATTATTTTATTCTGATGTAGACCAGGACCAGATATTAATTTGAACTACGCCGGTGTGATCGGAGGGGCAAACATTTGTACGATCCTTAGGATCCGCTTTACAGACTTATGGAGAAGAACAAAACAGCAGAACGTTGAAGAAGACATCCTTCAGAGACGTTGACGATGGATAGGCCACACCCTTTGGAAGCCTGCATTCCAATCTTACGACAAGCCAATCTCTCACCTGTAACACCCACACGAAGAGAAAGAGAGGGCGTCCTGGAAACACCTTACCCCGAGACTTGGCTGGTGATGCCATGCAGAAGGGCAAAACGTTGGGACAACTGGAGAGACTCGCCCAGAACCGAGATTCCTGGGAGGGACCACAGACGAAGATGACAAATTAGAGATGATAATGCTTTGTACGCTACTCAAAAGGTTGCGAATGGTTAGGCACTACCATAGCACAATAACGGTTTTAGTAGAACTTGACATGGCAGGAGTTTAGCTTGAACACTGTAATTTATCAGTCATTTTGTTAAACATTAAACAAGTGAACGCCGTTTAGTAATATGATAACTTTGAAAAAAGAATAAAGCGTTAAGATCTTTGTTTGTACAAATGTTTCATGCAATTATGTCCGATGATGGATTCATGAAATTAAGTGTTTTATATTTCATATGTCTTTTACTAAACGCAAACGTCTTGTGTATTATATATTAAGCTAGGAAACATCAATAACTGATTTTTAGCGTGTAATCTTTTGTTTTAATTAAATAATTGTATTTCACTTACATATCCACATTTTGATACCGTTTATACATAGTGTAAATAAGATGCTGTCGACCTCTTTAATAGTTTCATTAATCCATAATAAACGATTGTTTTACTTATAATACAAGAGCAATATGCATATGATTTAAATTTATCATTTCGTTATAGAATTTTTATTTTTTGTTGCGTTCATTCTTAATCGACTACGAGACACTTTTGCAAAACAGGTGTCGACCTTTTCTAAGCCGCCCGCCATCTTATCGCTTGATGTTTCAACGTTAACGATGGGGCCTTCAACATCATTAGACCCTATTGTAGAACAAGTTCCGATTCGTCTCCTCGTTGCAGACATGCAGTAATCAGATTGTCACTGGAAACACAGCCTTAAGGACATTCTATAGTTGTGTTTGACTGTGCAATGTTTGATTGAGTCTTCAATCTTTTCAAATGAAGTGTTGTCGAGAGGATATGGAGTGGACGTCTGTGTATCATTCCTGGAAGTATATTGCCAATGGATATGACATTAAACACGCAACAACGTTATGTCGTATTGTCTTCTATAACATACATTTAGTAGCGCTGAGACTTATATAACCAATAGTTCATGTGTAATATTATTTTTTCATTTGCCCATTTCGGTTTCAAAATCGCATCACAATTTCAATGGATATACCGATAAACGAACAATAAACTCGCTTTTTAAATAAGTATTATTGTAATCTCCTTATCAATGTATGTCGCTTTTTTTGCAACAACATCCTATGGTGTTCGCAACTGCCGTGTTTGATTTATCGACGTAATTATTGATTCAATTATACGCGCATTTATTTTTATTGACAGCCACATAATTATTCCTTAATTACCATTGTACTTGACAGCATGTACATAACTTGGCAATCATAGCAATCTGGATAGCAATTAAAGTGCCAATTGGAGCTTACGTATAATTATAGACACTTTTATCCTGCTATATCAAACGGTACCGTTAAAAACGTATAGTAAGATGCATTCAGTTTTCGTTATAAATATGAAAGCATGAGTTATCGATTGAAATAACAAGTCGAACACAGTCAGTTATAAATTATTTGTTGCTTTCAAACAGCATTTTATTTCATGAATGGTGGAATAAACCATTTTATCACGAGTAACAATTGTTTATGTCCACTCACAAAACATTCAATACAACTTAATACAAACACCTATTTATGTCATTCACAATTAGTTGAACAAATACTCTTAACTATATGAACGCAGATCATACAATATCTATTTGTGTGGATATTTATGACTGTGAATGTGACTTTTAGCCTTACTTGGATTTTTGACCGGGTACACATGTTGGGTCAGCCGTGTATTTCCAATTTCCCTACACACCAAGCACATAGTTGTGGAATATAACACGATAAAAAAGCTTAGAAAACAATTCGAAAAAAGAAGCTCTTCAACCACTTTGTAACTTTCCTTAGGTACCAAAATGAATAATTGATGACGCTTCGACATAAAGTGAATGTCTTGATTGTTTTTTTACGTATACACAATACGTGCTATCATCGTTATAAATAAACTGTGGTTTAGAGACAGTCAGAGTTATGTGATATATTGAAAACATACATTATTTGATACTAATACATCACGTTAAGGTGTAAAGCACAATTCCACCGTTGCACCAAACGTTTCGCAAAAACGACGCGGTATTGTGCTTATTTTTTATTAATAACTCAACACTTAACATCAACGTCTAACCCGGAACTGACACAGATCGTAATAAGAAAGCATAAAAACGACAACCATTAGATGACTGACATAAATATCTTCAAACTCAGAAAATATGTCCCTGCAAGTATTACGCGACAAGGGAATATTCTTAATGCATGAATGCTTACTATATGCATGTCAACTCCTGAATATGATACGTCAACATATATGTTCAACGATAATCATTATTCCGTACCCAATCACGTTGTCTTTCTCAAACTTTTTATACAATTTGTACATATGCATTATATCACACACGGATCTATGCCATTATTGGTAAGGGGTCACATGCATCAACATATTTAACAACGAGTTTCGTTTTCGCAATCGGTTCTAACGGTCTTACACTTTGCATACATAAATTAAACATGTATTAGTAATTAATTAAAAAGAACGATAACACACAATGTTAATTAACGGACTCACAACAATAATTTCGATTCTTAATTGGGCCGCAAACTTACTGCAGTCTTAATACAAACACAACTATTTACACTTTCAGAAAATTGTGTAAATATTATATGGGTTAAAAAAGTAGCTAGTATCGTTTGTGTATAAAATAAAATAAAATCGGCGTGTCATTTTGGAATTGTCCTTAAAACATCAACCGCGAATTTACAGACAGTGTCTCAAATGAAAGCGTACAATAGAACATCAAGAAAACCCCAATATCGGGCTCAGTTTGTAACCGTTGGAGTTTAGAGAGTTGGTAACCTTGGGATTTAAATCGACATTATCTCGCGAAGGCTGATTACTAATTGAGTAAATACGTCCCTGTTCGCAGCAACTTCAATGCTGCGATGACAGATGATAATGTGACTTATTGTATTATTTAGAAATAAAATAAGAACCTAAAGTAGATTCGTGTTGCAGTGTGCACGTGAATTGAAAGTCTAACAGATACATGTTAAAGTTGTATTGTTTTTACATAAAGGTTGTAGTATTAATATAAATAGATTAAAATAACAAAAACACAAATGAGTCACATTATCAAAGATTGGCTAATTGATTAAAAACAATTTAGATGACTTTTTACCGTGGGAATAAAAGGCATATGCTATCGGAAATATAGTAATAATCAGAACATGGTATATACAATGAAAGAGAATGCACATATATTGACACAATCAATATGGAATGTGTCGATAATATGATTTGGACCTATTCGTTTTACATTGTAACGTCAGTGTTGTTTTTCTTCGTTTACCTAACTTTACACACTGTGTCTTATAAAGCATTATACCTTTTGTTTCAGGCGATACATGTTGTCATATCTGCGCTCATACGAGTTCTATTCGAGTTTACATTGTAACGTCAGTTTTTTTTTTCGTTTACCTTAGTTTACACACTGTGTCTAATAAAGCATGATACCTTTTGTTTCAGACGATATATAATGTCATATCTGCGCTCATACGAGTTCTATTTGAGTTTTCATTGTAACGTCAGTTTTTTTTTCGTTTACCTTACTTTACACATCGTGTCTTATAAAGCATGCTACCTTTTGTTTCAGGCTACACATGTTGTCATATCTGCGCATGACTCATACGAGTTATATTCGAGTTTACCTTGTTACGTCAGTCCTGTGAGTTTCTTCGCTTACCTTACTTTACACACTGTGTCTTATAAAGCATGCTACCTTTTGATCACAGCGATATATGTTGTCATTTCTTCGTATGATTGGTAAGATTTCGATCCCTGCTTATTGTTTTTATTGTTTTAGCTAGTTGACATATTATGTTATCTTATTGTGTGTTATATTATTAGTTGTATTTATTCAATGATGTTGTCGGTATGAAGCGAATTGCTTTCATATAATATAATTAACATTTCAAAAGGATTACAAGTTTTTGTTCAAAGTGTAAACAAAGAACAATATATGCATAACTCTTGTACATTTATTGCTGAGAGGTAAGTCGTTTTAAAGATCAAATCCATTTTGAATCATTGAAATCAATACACAATAAAATTAAATTCCAGGAAAAGAAATTATTGCTCCGAATTACTAATTGAGTACACAAAAGGAAAGCATATATGCATGTCGTGATACTACGATTGAATGGACCGTATTGTGATAAATTATTATGTGTATTTAGAAATGTTATATTTTCACATCATAACATAATATGTGTTGGTGGTTTTGCTAATTAAGCCTCCACAAATTTGTGTACATGGACATTGATTTCTCTAAGTTTCCTGTTTGTAATTGTCATTTTTAAGACACACATTACATGTATTGCGTCCATATATGCAAAAATGCAGTCTTTATAATAAAAACAACATACTACAAAATTTAATAACAGTTTAAGAAATGTAAAGTGCCTTACAGTGGATGCATGTAAGTGTTAATATTGTGTTTGATGATATACATAACATATGCAGTATATACTTACATCGAACATGCCGTGAATACAACAAGCAAACATATGTCCTATATCCGTCAAATGTGTCGGTCATCGTGACGATTTGCATGGTTTGTCACTCTCGCCGGCGCAATATATATGTTACATTTGAAGGTCAAATATTCGAACTTACATTTCCTGTCCGCTGTGAATCAACAATAGCATTCACATGATTTTTAATCAAACTGGCTCAAACTATCAACTGACGACCATCTGTGGAAGACATAGGGCTTTCATCCAAGCTAAACTCAAGCTCATATTTAAATGTAAAAATTTCGAGCCTGCATTTTGTGCATGTCTTTTCCATATCGCAAAATATGTTTGGTTGGACAAGCCCGCTTAAGATGTTTAGAATTGTAAAACTGTGGCATTTTTATAAGCCGACACAACTGCTCAATTCATCCTTATCGCATTTTCTTTAACTGATATATGAACATTATCAGACATACAGATTGTTAAATAGTAACTACCGTATGTGTAGGTGGGTAACCTCTAGATAACGAGTTATATATTTATATTATTGTCATATTTAAGTAGGCACCAACATATTGTGCGGATGTATCACGTTTAGTATAATGTGAAGCGTAATGAACATTAAAACGAGTGTCTTGAAAAATGCAAGGCCCTTAGTTCCTAATTGAAATATTGACCCTTATTGTTCTTAAATTAAAATTTCCTGGCGAGAAATTTACATTTAAATTGAGGCAGACATAGAATTACGAACATAATATATTGAGACAGCATGCTTTTATTGTAAATGTATTGCCTTTAATGTGATAAATATTGAGTAAGTTTTGTATGATAGCTATCTCAAAGAAACATATTTATTGCAAGTTTCCCCAAAATCAGTATTTATGCCAACTTAATATTCACATCGCTCGTAAAACTTGCAATATTGTTCCGCATAATCGATCATTATAGCGTCAATTTATGACAGTGTTACAGTCTGGTATAATTTACAATTCTTGCTTCTTTTTTAGTCTTTGGGATCAACTCTTTAAAAACATAGCACGTGTAACTATGTGCTTATTGTTTAAATGCGCGAAATAAAAGTTCACAAAAACAAATAATAATTGCAGTTCACCTATCATTGGGAATTTGATTTCATTAGCTAGTTAAAAATCTATCTTGAATTAATCACATATTAATATTTATTATAGTTCAGTATGGTTTAGTTGCTAAAAAGTATTGAACATCACGATTAATCAATTAATGTCCGTACAACCGTTTAAGCAAGTAAAATTTAAGAACTTGATTCCCCTGAAATATAAATACGGTATGGTACATTACAAATGATTCACGATAAAAAAAGGATATACTTAAAAGGAGCAATTCAATTGCGAAATGCACGAAATAAAGTTTCCGAGTTTTGGTTTATTAACTTCGAAAAATATGGAATGAAATAAGAATTGATTACCGTTAACGGTAGCGTCACTACATGATATTTAAGATTTTCTGTCTGATATACATTCGGATGTAAGTATCTACGGGGCCAGACTACCCTCTATTAGATAGTTGGGCGACCACTCCAAATCCAGCGCGTCCCCATGGCGGGAAGGGAGAATATCTATAGCTATTATTATAAGGTTACATCTGGAAAACGAAACCGTGAAAACATTAAAGCTTTGCAAAATAATCCAGATATAAATGTTCTACACACAAGTATACAATTGTAAGGTTATAAACACTTAGTATGATGGGTTGAATATTTTTATATATATTCAAATAAGACCTGTTGGTATATTTAAGATTTTTTTAAGATACTCTGAGGTCACAATATAAGGCAAGTTTCAAAGTTAATTCAAACGTACTTATGGACATTTTCTGATTTTCAAACTGTAGATTATTAAGAAAATTGGAATTTAGATTGTAAAAATCATATATTATAAATAGATTTTATAGTTCGTTATTTGTTTTTAATAGATTCAAATTGTAATCGACTTTATACTTTCAATTAATGAAAAAAATAAACCATGAAAACAAAAAGTTTGAGCTTAGGTCGTAACAATTATTTACTCTGAAATAACAGTATAATTTACATTTTCTACAAAATCAATATATTGTCGAGGAAGAGTAAAAGTGCAACGTATCACTCTGCAATGACCTTGCACTTTTAAGCCTGTTATTATGTATTTTCGGTTTTGTCGTTAATGTGTATGAATTACAGGAATAAGTGTTAGGACCGTTGAAGCGATGCCGACTCCTCGCTCTTAGATGAAACAGTTCAATTAGAGCCGTACTAAATAAAAGGTATGATACTGAACATGAAACAAACTTTGATCCAATACGTTATTGGAATCACTGAGTGTGCGTTTATCGGTTTATTTAGGAATTTCAAAACAATAAACATTTACAGTTCGCATCTAAAAAAACGTTGACACAATTCACCTAGTTTCACGTAATACGACGGCTGACTGAAAAACGTGAAAGCTATAATTATTGAAAAGTCGTCATTTCATAACTGGTTAGTGCTTTTGATTATTGCCTCTATTGAAAAACGAAACTAATAAAAGATGCTTTTATTCTACATTGTAGAGAAAATGATCATGTAAAGAAGAAACAAAATTTGGCTAAGTGTTGGCTATTGTGGAAATAACCAACTGTTTGGAGTTTGATTTGCGTAGGACACAAGGGTGATAACCTAAATTGTTTGATAACAAGCGTCAGAACGACACACTGTTTGCTATTGCCCAACACTCAGTCGTAAATTATTTCAATTCTACTAAGAATGTTTAAATTATTTGTCAGTACAAACTGTTTTTACAACAATACTCCGCCCTTTTCTATCGCGAAGAAAAACATACTCGCATTCGTTCTCATAAAGTCAACATACCAAACACTTCAGCATGATGCAGGCTTCATTAATTAATAATTGAAATGACGTCATATGTAAAGAAAAATTCAGTGCGCATATTACGCTTATTATTGCAAATTATATGCAACAACAACTTTAACATTTTGATGAAAATACGTAAAAACATTAGTTTACATATCATTTTACTGCAGGATTGAAAAACTAGTTCTTCTCTTTTTTCCTTTATCGCGCGTTAATAATCGCACATTTAACTGAATTATATCTTTGAATTTCAGAAACAACTTTCACGGCATTATGCTCCGCCAATGTTTGGTTAAAGAATACATTTCCCTTATTATCCTTCTTTGTCTATAGAACACAAGGGGTGGTAAAGTGTGATATATTTTTAAATTAAAATATGGAGAATGCGAATAACTTGCATAGGCTCTTAACATGAAAGTTACATAACACACTGACAAATGTTTGTGTGTATTGACTTAAAACTGAGTACTGTAATACAAATGTGCATAACTGATTTAAATAATAATCAATGCATTTCTACTATTTTACGTGTCCATGCATTATTTGATATGTTCTGCCAAAAATAACCAATGTTTGATCGAGTGCAGACGGAACTCGCTGCGCATACGACGGTGATTTCTTTTGATAAACTGATTAATCGTCGAAGTCGAATTTGCGTTAGCAAATAAAATTGATTTTTATTTTCCTATTCTTGAAATGTGCTTGGTTTGCACTCTAATTTCAATGTGAAACACTCGGCAACTACATGTATAGTTCCTTCGAGTCATCAATAACAATACTATTCAATTAAAACAGACGTGACAATGCAACCTGTCAATGATCTGTATCATCCTGCAACATTAAAAGCAAAACAAAATTCAGTGGGGAATGGTTGCAAAATATTGGTTAAGAAGGAACGAGATTTCTAAGAGTCTGCCCTTTCTCTTTGCCGTCTTTTGCCTTAACAAACTAAACACGAACTACACACAAAAAACTAACAGATGGAAATATCAAACAAAGTATTGGAAACGCTATTGAAGATAAAATAAAATTTGAGCTGTTTTTGTTGACGTGAAGCAATTGTGGTCTAATATTATCACAAAATATATGGCGCATAGAACCGTAATAATCTACCTGCAAGATAATATAACATCATTTATCTATATAGTTTGATGTGGTTTAATTTTCCTTACCATTAATAAAGGACCGCATGAATGCTCGCCTGCTGGTACACCCACAATTTCACTTTGATCTAATGTAATAACTATGCATTAGGGTTTACTTACACAATAGTTAATACTGTCAGCGAACGAAATTATTTCTCTACTAAAGTCTAGTTTTGTCACAAAGACATCATAATCCTATAAGACTTCGGTTGACTGAAAGACATTGATATAATTTACATTGAAATATTTAATACTTGCATTTTTCTTAATTAAACATTTAATCAAAGAAGGATTAAGTTTTAACTTGGGTAAATTACGTACAAATGCGACACACCATCATATTTAAAGAGTAATATTGCGTTAACATTGATGGCGTAAATATTTATATAAAACAGTTTTTCAATAATAGTATGGAAACGCATGCAGCGTAATAAGTATATGTGTATATTTACTTATTTAATTACATGTGTTCTTTTTCTAAAACAAATTTACCAAAATAACATAATGGTTATAATAAATGTAATGGGGTATTTCACATAACTGTTAATATTTCTAAAACTATTTATCTTAACTTGCGAAAACCTTGATTTGGACTTACCTTGTGAAATGGCTTAGTATTGGTCCGGATAACTCGTCTATACACGGGCAACCTGTGACGGAAATTATTGATCGTTCATGCAGCTCGAGTAGCAACATCATCTACACTCCGTTTATGCAAAATGTTAATAGAATTACTCTACAGAATGCGCAGTTTGAAACAAACAGTAGATACATATTTACCCAATTGCTATAAATTATACACAATACATGTCTAGCGGTTGTTTATAAGTGGTTACAGGTTTGTGTAATCTCTTGAGCATCCTATTTCTTAGATTCCCATTTACATATAAAACAAGAAAGGTCTTGAACATTTTAATATTGAACTCCATGAACTGTAACTGAAAAAAATTACATGGACATAATTATTTAAAAATCATTAAATATCATAAGTCACATTTCATGGTTATGAATTAAAATTATACCCTGCCTTATTCAGTTACAGTAAGACCTATTGGTGTCATGCGATAATAAGTACTTGAAATTGTATCTTGATATTGTTACGTATCACATTTGTCAATGTTATGACGTTTAACATTTTAGCACATTTGTGTTCTCGGTAAAACCGCAATTATTCATTGACAATGTTAGACGTATTATCTCAGAACTTACATTAATTAACACTAGATGAGCAGTAAACCCCATTATGATCGCAATGTATGCTCTCAAATGACTACATTGCCTTATGTATGCCAGCATTAAATATTTCTTTATGGTAAGTGCAACGTTTGTGTGTTCGATTTTCTGTCTCGATCTGTTTAAATACACTAAAGACCGGACGTTATAATTAGGTACGTGGTTAAGGGTTGAGCAGTTTTCCGACTCAAAGAGCTATTATTTCTTTAACGTATTCGGTTAAACAAGGCTGTATTGATTAGTTGCAAGCTCGATTCCAATTATCAAATTACCATGTTATCAAAAGATTGTTTGAAGATTAAAAGAACTCAAATGTTTGCGTGGGTGAACGTTGTTTGTTGAACAAATTGTGTATTATTAATTTATTGAACGATGCTAGAATGTTAGCTTAGACACATGTTTCATCGGCGGCTTAAAGCTGTTGTTTTTATAAACATTAATTTCAATATAACGAGCCAATTATATATATAATATTATTAATTAATATATATATTTGTCTTGTATATATATACTTGTCTTGTAATTTATGTGTATTTGCATGCGAACAATTTTAAGAAGTAAATGTATAAACTTATCGACAAGTCCATGTTCCAAATAACAACCAAACTTGGGTGTAACTTTAAATCTCTTGATGAACTACTTTCTCAAATGGTTTCCATCGTCCAACCTGTGAGATAATTATTAACGGCATGGGCGAATTTTTTTAAAAAAAACTTGAAACCCTCTTCAATCGGAAAATGATTTCTTCTAATGTATGTTCCGATCCAAGATCTGCAAAGATCCCTTAGTGAACATGTATCTTGATGTTGTAAAGGCGGTAGTTGGAGGAAAATGGACCGCCAGTGAAATTCATTGTGTTGGTCAGACTAGTTGACCTCAAGAGTCAGGTCGTGTGGGTCGTTTCGAAGAGTGCCAATTACCTATACGTTAGTAAACAATACGTTTATGTTACCATGTTATAAAATACAGACAATATATCAATATTGATATATTAACAACATATTAAAATAGAAAATATGTACATGGAGCAAACATAATATCATGTACTTATAATTCCAATCTACGATCTAATCAATGCATTAACAACATTTACAATTTACGATTATTTGGTCGTTACAAATATGAACTGTAGCAATAAAAGTAATACGAATTCGCTTATTGTCCGAAAAGAAACTGGTCTACCCGTGATTCTTTTATGCTACCGAGTAAATGTTTTTACGGTGGATCAAGCTCTCGGGGTCAATGTTGATGGGCGACTAATATTTACCATTCGAATATTTCGAGTAAAGCTTCACATGTTTGCCTTAAAATTCCGGACCTTGTTTGAACGTGGAGTAATTAATGCTATGTTCAATGTTCGCTTGAATAAACTATCTATGGGCATGTTTTATTTTAACAAACACATTGCAATAAGGAAATGTGTAGTCATAAATTACAATCAAAATTTATAACAAACATAGTAAAGTCAAACCACCATGTGTACTAATTAGTAATAATAGTCTATGCTACAATGCAAAGCGCTTATTTTCGCAAATCATTTTCACTATCTGAAACGGCCGTTGACCTTATCAAACATATTGCATACTATTGCCTAAACATACCTGATGTGCCGCTTCCGTATCCCCACCATTCGTCCAAGAGGCCGCGCTTATTGCAGCAAACTGAATGTAAAACATTTAATTTTTATGTTTAGCGTTATAATACGCAACTAATGTGTAATACCATAAGCCGTCGACCCAGTGAAGCGGAGTGAATACTATTAAATCATCATACCTGAATTGCCGCATCCGTACCCCCACCATTCGTCCCATAGGTCGCGCTTATCACAGCAAACTGCATGTTAACCATTCAATTTTGTAGGTCAAACCATATGCATTAGAGGCAACTTGTTGCATCAAGTTTTGATTACAATTAACATACAATTCAGCACATATTGATATGTATTTTGTATTGGGAGACACATGATAAAAGTAGTAGTAATCCAAAATAAAAACAGTGTTTGAAGCAGTAGTATTAATAGCAAACGTAGTAGCAGCAGCCGTAACCCAATTGTAGTAGAAGTAGTAGTAGAAGTAGTAGCAGTAACAATAGCAGTAACAGTAGTATAATAATAAGAAGTAATTGTAGTTGTAGTAGAAGTTATATAAAGACGTTATATATCTTCCATTGCATTCAACAGATGATAGAGAATATTTCAATTCTCGTGAAAATATGTAAAAATAATGTTTAGTTCATAATCAACATATTGTGTAACAAACAATATGACTACATATTGCCATATTAGATCATGGCCTCGTCTAACACAATTATAATAACGAAACAATGTTAATAAAGAGACTTGCCTGCTGCGATCATCGAACCCGGGACCTCTTCTTGTCAAAATTAATATGCTACCCCTACAACGCGGATGTTTTAAATAGTGCTGCTAGCGTATGGGACCGCTATTATATTTTGAATTTAACTAGATTTTCGTAATTGTACGCACATACTTGGAAAATGTACGAATTAAAGATCATTTATGAAAAGAGGCTAATTTAAACGACGTTAATTTAATGTCAAAGGCCCTTAATAGCTATGCTTTAAAACTATTAAATAAAGGCTGCGTAGAAGCATTGGTTTGTCCCATAACCATTTCGTCATATGTGTGGCCTCATGAGATCCGATCAGACACATTGCTTCCCAATAGACAAGTGGCATCACTTTTTGCGGCACATTGGATGCTCCGGCGTTCTCTCGCGAAGTCAGTGAGCTTTTTCGGTTGAATGTTTGGACATTTTATAAGGTCTCAACATGCTGTTGTTTGCCTCTGTGCCACTTCATTGCATTATGTTTGATTGTTTTACAACGATTGGCGTATATGGCGATGTTCAATATTAATATAGACTGGTAATGGCGTGTAAATATTTTTTTGTTATGTTTAACTTTTTCGACATGTTAGAGTAGTTGGAAATGAAGTTAATCAAAACAATATCTTTTGGTTATGGATCCGTTCCATAGTTCTTGAAACATGTTACAGTAGAGATAAAAATACAAATCGTAATGGGCAAATACTCTTGTCATGTTAAACACAATGTACGCGCACCTTTGTATGACTGTCAAAAGCAGCGGTGTGTTATGAACGTTACATATATAGAAACGGAACTATATAGAAATATGGTATGTTTATAACATTTATTACAATATTCAACACCGAGTGTGTCCTTTTATAATTACAGGCTAATTGGAATTTATCATTTTTACTGTTAAGTCAATAATAATAAATAATGATCCATTCATCATGTCAGCTCTTATTATAGAAAGAAGAATTCGATACAAGTAATCTTCTTATTTGTAATATGTATTCGTCAAACAAAACGAGTATATGTGTTTCGCGTTTATCTAGATAAGCACTTAGATTGACGTATATACCAAAAAATTATGATTGGTTTATGTAGTTTGTAATACAACAATGATAGATGTATTGCCAGAGCTTATATACAGACGTAATATATCTTCCATAGCATTCAGCAGTTGATATCGAATATTTCTTCGAGATTCCAAACATACCTCAATGTTAAAAACGAAGCTGATAGACTCATCAGATCTGCCAGAAATACAAAACTTAACTGCCGCATCGTCACAAACACATATAAAATGGAATATACGCGTAAAGTATGATATTACGTATCCAATTTTAATTTCAATATAGAAACAAAAAACAACTAGGTTTTAGTTGAAAGTGTTTCCTTTAACGTTTTAATCTTTTCTTTTGAGTACAGTTTATACATTATACACATACTATGAGCTTGCAAGTAGGACTTTCTATGACTTTTGTTTAAAACAAAAATCAAACACATGAGCTTGAATATGGTAGTTACGAAATGCCGTTGTGATAGATTAAATTATGCCGTATCTATACTTAGTAATATATTTATATTTTGTAGTTAAGATTGTAATATAGTTGCCTTGATTTCGTATTCGATTTGGTTGTTTTGTGTAAGTGTTTTTCTTTTGTGCGTAAGTCTTATTATAATGCGTGAATTCTGCGCTATAAAAATGCTTTTAAAGATTAACAATGAACACTTGTTATTTGAATATTACTAAACTAGTTTTACCAAAAGCAGGATTAAAGCATTTAGAACATCGATTGCAGAAATACACATAGAGGACAAATATCATCGATATATAAATCTGGCTCAACACTGCTGCAAATATGCACGGTGCATTGGTCTTAGTAGCCTGTCGAAAAGTAAGTAAAAAACGTCGATTTCAGATAAAATGATATTATAACAAAACTAGATATGTATAATGCTGTGGCAAGTTAATTTAATGGTGCCTTTGGAAAACAACATCTTTCCAATCAACCTCAGTTTAAAATAGCAAGTCGTTGGTATTTTTAGATGCAAAATTAGCATGATAAAAAACCAAGCTTATTTATCGAGCTTATTGAAATATTGGAAATATAACCATCAATATTTATATAATTGAGTCTCTCTTTGTGAAAAGGGGGTTTAATGCATGTGGGTACAGTGTCGTCCCAGATTAGCCTGTACTGTTCGCACATGCTTATCGTGGACGACACTCCGCTTTTATTGTACTTTTTGTTGAAAGGAAATCTTTTCTTGACGAAAATCCACTTCAGGCGGATATTGCGTCCTTGACTGCACAGGCTAATCAGGGACGTCACTTTACGCACATACATTAAACCCCCTTTTCACAGAGCGAGGCTCATTCAAATATGTTTGATTCGTTAATATACCTTTTGCAAAGCGCTCGGCAACCCCTTGCTAACAGTATATGTTTGGCATTCGATGTCATCAACCCTCGCTTACAGTATATGTAAGGCATTCGATGTAATCAACCCTCGCTTACAGTACATGTAAGGCATTCGATGTAATCAACCCTCGCTAACAGTATGTGTAAGGCATTCGATGTAATCAACCCTCGCTTACAGTATATGTATGACATTCGATGTCATCAACCCTCGCTTACAGTATATGTAAGGCATTCGATGTCATCAACCCTCGCTTACAGTATATGTATGGCATTCGATGTAATCAACCCTCGCTTACAGTATATGTTTGGCATTCGATGTCATGAACCCTCGCTAACAGTATATGTATGGCATTCGATGACATCAACCCTTGCTTACAGTGTTTGTTTGGCATTCGATGTCATCAACCCTCGCTAATAGTATATGTATGGCATTCGATGTCATCAACAAAATCAAAAGCATTACTTAACGTTTGTATTTACCAGTAAATATTTAGCAAAATTATATGAGAGAAATATAAGATATATGAATACGGAACATTAAACATAACATGCAAGGCTAGTTAGCTAACTGACAAACACAGCAAGAGGTCATCAGTAATGGAAAGTTTTCAGAAAAAATACAAAAAGTATATTCTATTCAGATATGGAATGGTGAAATTGATTTAAATGATTCATTAATTTAATATTCGTTTGGGAATATATGTGCTGCATACATTCTGTCGACAGGTTATCAAATTAAATGGCGTGAGCGCTTTGCGTTTCTAAAGAATTGAGAGGGAGATGAAAATGGTAATGTTGTAGCCAATCAGAGATTCAATCACGATATCTTACCATAACCTAATAAAACAAACAGTCTAAGCACTCGCGTACTTTGCTTCTCTTATTAGTTTTATCAAAGATCTGGATTATTTTATCAGTCACATGTTGCCTCTTTAAATTATACAGCCAAACCACACAAACTGACTTCTCTCAAATATTTGTAATGCATTTTCTCAAGAAGCCCGAGTTGTCAACCGATATAATTTGCTTATGCGCCCATTTGTCACAGATGAATTTAAATACATGACTATTTTTGTATCCATTACATAATAAAATCGATAAAAAGCAAACGATCTAGTTAGTGTCAATACTTTATTTTGCAAAAGAAAATGCCATAACTACTACTACTGCTACGACATAATTATAGTACATAAACGTCTTATTTTACTATTTAATACCGTTACTTCCCTTACTTATCCTACGCGTATTGCTCCTATATCAACGTATTCTGAACTTACATATGCTAAGAGTAATTATTGCCTTTTTTAAATTGAATATCCACACGACCTTTATAAGCTTAAGATTTTGCGTTTAACTGAAATGTTGCAAAGCGATACGAACATATTGTGTTGTATATTCTGCGTCTGAATAATATTTGTTGCGATATGAGCATTAATTCAAAACCCACTCTATTATTTCTTGATGGAGGGAGCAGTCGAGCTCAGTTTGGAGTTCATCCCCACAAAACGACGTTCAATTTGTTTTGTCAAGTTTCTTTAATAAGAACGGTGTTTACTCGTTTCATGTTTGATAGCATTATGACACTTCATTACAAAAGGACACGATATATGGGATTATTGTGGGACGAATTTAATTTTCTGATCTTGGAATTAATAGTTCAGTTCATCTTCTTATCAGAGATTGTCTGGAATTGATGGCAGAGAAACAGACACGAAGTGATTCCAGACAGGGTATTAGACGAGATCTCATTTGTGTTTTCCTTTAATGCGTTTCGATGGCCTTTGCTGAGGAAAACACTAAAGGTATGCATGTTGTACGTTTCGATACGCCGACACGCATTTGAAAACGAATCCATGCTCTACAAAATTTGTACTGGTATTTTAAGCTTGATTTCGATATTGTTATGCCAACATACTATTATATCATGGAACAAAAAATAATTTTTTCTACAAATTTAAAGAATAATGTACATCAGGGATGTTATTTAAAAAAAATGATAATCATGTCTTTATCCAGTTGTATTTTATATCTCATCAGGACGTTTGGGTATTCAAAACTGTCAGATACTAATTAAAAGCTTCATGTTTTGGACTTATCAATAAAAGCGTTCAGAGTCAAATATTATTATATTGTTTTACAATGGTCATTGTTTGAAATAGTGATCAGATAATGGTAACATCATATGAAAAGTGTTCAATGTATACAAAAGTGTTACGTTAATAGTTATAACAAGCTACTATACAACTAACAAACAGCAGACTACGAGAACACAAACCTGAAATAAACACACCATGGACAATGGAAATCANAGACGATGTAAATAAATATATTGTACGACTTACTGAACCTCATTGTGATTGCTTTAGACTTTTGTTTACGACCTATTGCAATTGATTTTAACAATTTTAACATAATTATTACGAATTTGAAATCGATATTTTTCATAAAACTGTTTTAGTTTGTAATTGGTATTTTAATCAATATATACGATCTATACATTTAATTCATGTTAAGGCATGTCTTGAAGATGATCCCCCGTAAAGGGTCGACTGATGAAATCATTTCTATAAAATACTGATTGTATACTATTTATAGTTTCTTTGCATCGACTTGTCTCATATCATAGAATGCTGGCCATTTCCAACTTGATCAAGACAGTGACCTGAAATCTTTGCCACGAAAATGTAACAAGGCAAAGTAAACACAATTTATCTATCTTTATATTTCCTTTTTGGTGTCAGCATTTTATGTTTAGGGATTAAAATAAAGGATTGCAATACTAAAAAAATGTCTGAATAGTATGCCTCAAAGCGGCAACACTAATACACATATACACAACCCTATAAAATATGGTTTATTCAAGATACATTAGACATTACAGTCCATGATTACACATGTATGTTTAATATATTTATACAAACAAAATGCATGCAAGTTGTCATCACTAAATACTAGTTAAATATGTATTGGTGGTGCAGTCGAGCTCATACTGAAGTGTATATCCCTATCATGTTTCATTTGTTTGACATATTTTATTTTGGGTTTTAAAAACGGGAAAGGAATTTTTCTTATAGTACCAATGAAAACGCGATGATTTTATTACGTTATGTTAACCTGTAAAAGAAGTTAGATTTAAACAACGCACTCAGCCTTGGATTACTCCTGATATTTTGCATAGTATCCGGGCTAGAGACAAAGCTTTTCATGTATATAAGAAAAATAGAATGGAAGAACACTTTAATTGTTTTAAGGAGTTGAGAAATAAAACTCAGTCACTTATCTGTAATAGGCCAAGGAACATAATTTTTCAGATAAACTTGAACAATACAAAAACAATTTTAATAACTCTGGGATACACTTAAGCAGTTAGGTCTTCCCACTAAAAAAGGGACCTCTTCATCTAGTAGCATAGGGCTTCAGATTGATGGACAAATTTCCAGTGACAAATTTACAGTAGCTTAAAATTTTAACTCATGTTATACAACAGTTGCTTCTGAACTTGTTGAGAAACTTTTTTGAGAAAAGTTTTAATAAATATTGCAGGAAGTGTGTAAGTAAGTAATACGCTACTACATGTGTTGTGCCAAACAGTTTTTTTTCTATTGTGTCTGAAAATACAATTTTAGAGCATATACACAAATTAAGTGCTAATAAGGCCACAGGTTTGGATGGCATTCCTGCTAGATTTGTTAGGGACAGTGCTTCTTTAATATCTTGTCCCCTTGCTCATATTGTTAACTTGTCAATCATACAGGGTTCTGTTCCTGATGACCTCACGTCAGCGAGAGTTATTCCACTATATAAGAAAAGTGTTAAGACTGAGGTTGGAAACTACAGACCGGTTTCGGTCTTAAGTATCCTCTCAAAGATCCTTGAAAGAGTAATTTATGACCAAGTTGAAGGCTATTTGAATGACAGAAAGCTTTTGTATAGCTATCAATCAGGATTGAGGCGTGGCTACTCTAAAGACACCTGCCTTACCCATTTATCTGATTATATTCGTTTTAAGATGGATGAAGGTAAAATGGTTGGTATGGTATTGTAAGACCTACAGAAGGCCTTCGATACCGTCAATCAAAGTAATTTAATCTTGAAACATGAGGCTATTGGTCTCCGTAGTGACGCAGTCAGGTGGTTCACCTCCTTTCTCTCCGATCGCCATCAGCTTGTTGACGTATCGGGTACCATGTGCTCCGAGGCCTCCATCTCTTGTGGTGTTCCTCAAGGCTCTATCTTAGGTCCTTAGATCTTTTATTTTTAATTTATGTGAATGATATGGCCGCTGTGGTATCAAAATAAAATTATTTTATGCTGATGATACCGGCATCCTGGTAGCTGGTAAACACATTTCAGAAATTGGATCCATTCTTTCTAGTGATCACGAACTTATTAGTGAGTGGTTAGTGGACTTTAAACTGTCCCTACATCTTGGTAAAAGTGAGTCAATATTGTTTGGCTCAAAGCCCAAATTAAGGTCCGATCCTCAGTAAAATGTCTCTTGCAATGGTGTGTCAATTACTCCATCAAGTTCTGTTAAGTACCTAGGTGCTAAAATGGAGCAGTGCCTCTCCGGTGAAACCATTGCTAGGTCAATTATTACAAAGGCAAACTCCAGATTAAAGTTCCTATACAGAAAAAGTAAGTTCTTAACATTGCACACCAGAAAACTCCTTGTCATGTCCCTTATACATTGCCACTTTGACTATGCCTGCTTCTTTTGGTACCCTGGTCTTATTCAGTCACTTAAAATAGGCTTCAAACTACACCCAAAAGTGATTAGGTTTGTTCTGAATATGGATAACAGATCCCATGTTGGTCAAGAACAGTTTTCATATTTAGGTTGGCTGCCTGTTTCAAAGAGTAAAACAGATCATACTATGTCATGTAAATAAGGTTAAAAATGGCCTTGCACCAGAGTACATGGATGAGCATTTTAAGCCAGTGTCTGTCGTGCATAATCGTTGTACTAGGTCCAATATGGTAGCTCAGCCAGAATCTGATCATTTTGCTGAACATTTTACATTTGTAGATTCTGGTTGTTTTTCCAAACCATAAGTAGGTAGTTTTGGTTCTAAAACATTTACAAAAAATGGTATCAGTTTATGGAACAATCTTCCTCAAAACATCAGGGATGAAACTAAACCTAACCATTTCAAGGGTGCCATCAAAAAACACTTTTTACAGTCTTTATAGATATTTATAGTATACATTTTAGTATGTATTTTATGTTCTTTTAAAAACTGTAATACATTTTTAAGTCTTATGAGCATTATGATGCAAGGATCTCATATTTATCCTGAAACGTTTAGTGTGCTACACAGTGTGTTTATTACCTACATATGCAGTGTGATATTTTCCTAAACAACTTCTGTGATATAATAAACAAATTGAACATGTTATAATATTTGTTCAAACTTAATCAGTAATATATTTGATATACTAATCAGTACATATTTGATACATATAAATTAATAAATATCTAATACATGACTGTTTCATGGTTACTACCACCAATATCAAGGACCGCAATGGAAATAATTGAAAATCAATAATTGAAAATCATTTTTCTCTTTTTTGTGTTATCCTTGGTATTGTGTGTGCATTCCATGGTTTACTATGTATATTGCTGTGATAATATATGTTATGTTGTCTGCAGTATGTAGTAACTATGTTATGTTCATATTTTACCAAATAAAATTAATCACTCAATCAATCAACCTATGTTCTACATGAAACATGTGTCTTAAGACAGTGTACTCAACCTTCATCGCAGTCACTTTTGAGGACGAAGCGTTTCTTGCTTACGTATAAATAAAATAACGGAACAGTGTTACATGCATTGTAACGTTAAGTTCACTGAATTGACTTTTATTACAGTTTGTGTAATACTTTTGAATGTTGAGTATTTAGAACACGGTGTTTTGTTTTTCCTTTAGATGGTGAAAATAAAATTAAATAAAACAGAAAATAAGCGTGCATTAAATGAAAACGGCAATTCAACGATCTTTGTTTTCTTTTTTAATATCTTATGTCCCACACGTATGTGAAGAATTGGTAGCAATATGTGAACTCTACTTTGACGGTAATGAAGATGTGGATACAACATACCCATAATTTAATTAATACTAGAATAAGTCAAAATTATGAATTGGAAAAATAAAAATTAGTTACCTTTCTTATTGTTGTTACATGCCTATGTACGGTTTGTGACCTCGACATTAAAGAGAGCGACAGAGTTGGTGTACGAGATACGACGGGGTGATATAATGAACATGTGTGGCAATTTTTATCAAATTTCCATGATGCCACTGGAGGTTGAAGACCTGACACGAACATACATTAGCACGCGATTCATATAAGACATATATAGTTTCATATTTTATTTAAGTGACACATAGTACATACCTATATAATAACTATTATATACAATTTCAAATCGAAATAAAATAATGAAATGTTAAGTATGTTAAATCATTAACTATTTTGATGTTTGCAGTAATACCCAGCCATGCAAATGGCTTACGAGTAACTAATAAAACATGGATAAGGGGAGCCGTCTTATGCCTGTTAAATAGTATATGGTAAAATAATCACTGGTGGGATATAGGATATAGCATTTATAACTGTCATGTACAATTTTGTATAATAGCCATAATAGTCATATCGTCACACAAAGTATACTTTCTCGTTTTAAGTAGCAATCTTTTATAAATAAAGCACATTTATATATCACTCGTTAATCGGTCATAAGGCATTTAAGTCTGTCAAAATAGTCCATACGAATCAGGTCTGGTATTATCGTTATGATCGAAGTATAAAACATAAGTCTTAGGGTTGTATAACAGGAACATTCAAATAAGAAGTGGTACTCTGATTCGATTTTATTTGGTTCATTGCAAAGTAAACACAGCCTCGCTCCGGGCTTCAGGTGTCGGAATCTCCCGGTTTCAATGCGAAGTGGCAATGTTCCAGTTCTTATCAGCGCAATAAACGACCTGATGTGTTTTTGAAGGAACATTGCCACGTAAATTTCATACACATACTGATGTTTTATTTGCCGATAGGTTTTGAGTTTCGGCTGGGTTTCGAGGCCCTTTGTCCATTTGTTGATGTCGTTTTACTTATAGTGTTCGGTGGCCTGACTGAGTAGACTAGCTAGTGAGATGTTGCCCATCGACCTGGATGCAAATACGTGCTGGAGGTTCAGTGAGTCAAAGATGTGCTTAATGACGAAACATATACACGTATTTCAAATGTCTGGTGAGACCTTGACATGTAGCGAGAGACAAAACGTATGCTCGGGACACGGCGAACCGATATGATGATCATTTATTCCTATGTATATCTGAATCCCATAATGCAAACTAAATAACGGGTCAGACTCGAAGATATATGTTAATAGGTTATCAGGAATATGCAAAATGGTATGAGTTCAAATGTGGCCAGCGTAGCACGAGACCAGCCTTCGTCGAAAGAAGCAGGGTACAGCTCCCCGCTATTCTTACATGGCTCATTGGTGCAGTCAGGTAGAAGATACCCAGTCCTCTAAAAAGTCATGCAATGGTTCGTGGTCTCATCAGCGGGCAGTGAAGCCCCTGATCAGCCTACGCGTATGGCATTAAACCCATTGTAGCGGCTTTAATAATCTTTACATGATGAGTATTTGCGCAAAGTCCCTTTGAAAACACATCATGAACGATAAGGTCATGAGCTCTACAAGACACTGCTCATACCAATATATCAACATTGATATAAACATAGATACCTACACATAGGGTTATATATCTAAATAATAACATACTCAAATTGTGGTACTGGTTTAATTTCCTGAGATGTGATTAAATATTTAATTCATTTTCTGTCTTTATCACGGTTTGGTGCTTTTCAAATAGACATTCCACAGACACGAAATGATTCTACAGATGATATTATACGAGATTGTAACCGTGTTCTCCATAAATACGTGTCGATGGTGTTTGCTTAAATAAGGCCAACACCAGGGGGATCCATTAAAAACACATTTCATGATCATTTGAATAAGCAACAATTGGTTCTTGTAATGTGTAAGACTTTTTCTGTGTGCATTTAATCATGATTTCGCATGGAATAAAGCGACATAATAAAGTTTGAGTCCCTATTAAAACGACCGGTTGATTATAGTGTTGTTTACATTTTCCAACTCCATGTTGGACAAGTTTGTTTTGAATTGATATAATTTAGTTTTATATTTATGTTGATGAAGCAAGATATGTTTAAAGCCCACTAGAACAAAATGTCGTTACGCTTCGGAATGGAAAAAAGCGTAGAATGTATTAATACAATGTTTAAGATTGAACAATAACTGCTACAATAGTTTGCAAACCATGGTAGTGTTTTCAGAACACAAAAGACCACACAGAATAAGATCCCAGTTTTAATGTTATGTGAATATGACTTGTTTGACTGACTGTCTTGAAACATTGTCCTAAACTGTCCACAGTAGTTTTTTAAAACCTAAGTACGCATGCTTACAAATCACAGAGTTTATCTCGAATTGCTTTACAAGAGAGAGAGAGAGAGAGAGAGGGAGAGAGAGAGAGGGAAAGTATCCTGATGAATTGTTTATGTGTAATGCCGTACTGTATGAATCGTCTTGTTATGTTTAGGATATTTTGTTTATATATAATTGATATACATATGTACTTTACATTACCAAATATACATCTGGTAAAGTGTACCTCAATTTCATTTATACTGCATTGTTTTGTGTTTGAAGCCAAGAATATTCCCATGTTTGTCTTTTACAGTCCTCCAGCCTATTCTTTTGCACCCATCCATGTTGGGGGCTAGTACCTCAATGCAATTATTTAAGTGCCAGATATCATTGATGGCTGCTTAACCACTGATAATTCCTCAAAGAGTTGATCTGACAGGGCCATTAATTTTTAACAAATAACGATTTTGTTTAAAACGTTAAACGTATTCATAAGCTAGCGAAAACCTTTTTAAGGGGTTCATAGATACTAATTAATTGTTAAATGATAAATGGTTCAAATTAAAATCAAGATGTGAAACAAGGACAAGTACGACATAAAGACCATTTACCGATGTATCATGTTAATCGACTACCATTCGCATAGAGTATTACTTTTAGAGTGGCTGCAATGCTTCTAATGTACAGGTTGATTGCCAAACAGAGTGACACACACATTTTCATCTACAAGCTTGATTTCATAAATGCTAGTCTTCGTGGGAAGGTTACATTCTCGGAGGAGACACACATATATACACAAATATATATATATAGACAGATTGTTCTTGTGACAAAATCATGTTTTAGTGTGATGTCATATACATTAAATATTTTTACTCGATTTGCTTCGCCATATAAATGCAATGTTTCGGTTTGAATAGCGTGGTTGCAGGTCTGAGATATGTTTAACCATACCGTTTGTCGTGATATTTAGGAGTGCATTAGATAACTTGTAAACGATATTGTTAAGTCATGATTACTTTACATCATCAACATTCATACAATTAATTTGCCCATTCCGACAACCTCCTACATGGCTGTTGTATAACATTTCGTGACTAGCTCATTGTTTATTTTCAAGTTAAATGACATAATGCGATATCATACACAGGTAATGCAATTAAACAATATGTTTATTTATAAGTTCATGACAACGTAATTTTGAAGAATTGTTATTGTTTTTTTATGCGTATCATAGGACTATATAATTATGTACTTGTTTTAAGGGAATGATGCGATGCTATTTCAAGTCATTAGATTTAACTAATGCGTTCTACTAAGTTGGCATGACGATATTTAAAAATAACTTACGGGGATATTTCTAATACCTGTGGAGTTGTATTATTGCTCCATACTTGTCACCGGAGCATTTATACACATCCTCTCACAATCCTTGATAAGGCAGTCGAGGTCATAATGGAGTTTATTTCCCCTTTATATACTTTCAATTTGTTTTGACAAATTTCTTTAATAAAAGCGATGTTTATTCATGTTATATTTGATAGCGATATGACACTTCATTACAAAAGGACACGATATATTGGGTTTGTGTAGCAAGAATTTAATTCCCTGATCTTTGATTTAATATTTCATCTTCTTATCTGCGATTGTCTGGGTTGGCTGCTAGCGTGGCAGACACGAGGTGATTCCACAGAGAATATTATTGAGATTGAATCAGTGTTATCCTTAATGATGAGTGCCGATGGTGTTTGCTCACATGAGGCTAGTTCTATGGGGATTCTAAACAGCCATCAAGTTGTATTTAATAATTGTGTCTTGGTATTCTGTATGTCATAATTATGGGAATGAATTATTATGTGTACAAACTGTTTCTTTTTCACTGCAAGAGTAAGACATTCTTATACTTTCCGATATTTCATTTCATCGTACCTCATACAATGCGAGTGTTTTTGGTCATATGTATCTTAACCATTGAGTAATGCAATTGTTATTAAAGCATCGAATTATAATTCAATTTTATTGCTCTTAAGGTTAAATAGCGGTTTAAACCCCAATGCTTTGCCTGGGCCGCTCGTAAGCGGTGACCCTAGCTTTTATCATGATTTTATGTTTACTATTGAATTGTATGTTTTATCTTATATTGAGCAGGAATGTTCATTTGGCTTACACATAAAAGACTAGTGGAAAAAGATTTCTATCATTATAGTGTATATGGAGTTCAATTAGATCGATTATATTTTATAGATATGTTTTTTTATGTGGCTATAAATACTAGTGTTTCCAATCAGCATGGTATATACATGCAACCCTTGTAACACCAAAGGTTCGCGTTAAAAACAAAATTAAAATGCGAATTCATGCTCTGATTGATTCAACTAAAACGTGATGATTAATTTATTAGGAAGTCTATGTGAACCAATTTCATGTCTCCACTAGTCGTGTATAGCGTATACATTCCTTTCTTTGCCAGATCATGTGATTGATTGCTGGCACATAGGGGGCAAAGCATTTCTGGCAAGCGGATAATTGAAGTATCGGAGAAGTAACTCTCATGGTACTCCAATAATTGGTGTAATGCGTTTTGATCTTTTAATATGTTTTCCCTTTGTAGTGGACATTTCTATAAGTATAAATATCAGTTTTTTTTCTTAGAAAAAAAAAGATTGTTGGTAAATATTTTCGGTCAAAACAGTCATAAAGGAGTATCATACGTTATTTTGGCAGTTGTTAGAGAAAGGTTTTAGCATATTATTTTACCTCTAGCATCGTGATTAACCTGTACTTTTAAACTGAACTAAAGTGGCGCCGCACGAATGACTGGAGTGAAACATTGGATCATATTTTATGACTACTCACCCTTAGAAAGTTCTTCAGCGAATTATTTATTAACTTATACAAATCCAAAACACTTGAGCTATATAGAATATTGTATAAAAAATAATGCTTTCCAAATAATATTCAATACAAACTAATTATGAGTAAACTACAATACAAAACAATTACTTGTATACATCATTTAATGGCGCCTCTCCTAGTTTTACTACATCAAAGAGGTGATGTGACAGCATCGTTAATTGAACTAATAAATGTTATCGCTCGTTTTTTTCTTTTATGGTAATCATTGTTACAGAATGACGTTTGTTTTTGATACTATATGTATTATTATTCGAAATGTGTTACCATCTAAATACCATGCTTGCACTGTAAAGAACAGTAAACTACTCTACTTACTTATTGAACATAAACTTTATTTTTCTGAAAAGTCGAATATCAAACATGACTTAACATGCGTTAATTTGATATAAACCATAAAATACAGTCTGAATTAAAAATACTTTGAACATATTGCAAATTGTATCCCAGGCATTACATTATTTATATTTCTTAAAAACAAATTTCAAAAATAGTTCAAGCGAAATAAGCCTGAAAGCGAGAAAGAAATATTGCGTCGTGGAGTGCAATTATTTCTTTGAAACACATACAACTACAAGGCAATTACAAGCGGATATAACATTATTTGCTCGGCATTTTGAACTCGATAATCCATTGGTGGATGTTTGACATGTTTGAAAGAGTTTCAATGTATAAAAGTATACGATCTATACATTTAATTCATGTTAAAGGATGTTTTGAAGATTGTTACCGTAAAAGGTCGACTGATAAAATCGTTTCTATAAAATTCTGATTTTACAATATTTGTAGTTGCTTTGCATCAACTCTTCTCCTACCAGAGAATGCTGATCATTTTCGCATTGATCAATGCAGTAACCTGAAAAATTTGCTAAGAAAGTGTAACTAGGTAAAGTAAGATTGCAAGATTAGAAAATGTCTGAATATTATGCCCTAAGACGGAAGCACTTTTACACAGCCCTATAATATATTTATTGATGGTTCAGTCGAGCTTATACTGGAGTGTATTTCCCTATGATTTTTATGTGTTTGACAAGTTTCTGCATATACAAACGTTGTTTATGCATGTTATATTTGATATAATTATGACACTTTATAACAAAAGGTCACGATAGATAGGAATATAATGGTAAAAATTTAATTCCGTGATATTTGATTTACTTTTTTATCTTCTTATCTGAGATTTTCTGGGCTTGAAGCTTGATAAGCAGACATGAAGTGATTCTACGGAGGATATTAGACAAGATTGCATAAGTGGTTTCTTTATTAGAGTCTTTTTGTTTTCTTTTTTTTACCAAGAAGGCAAACTCCAGTGAAGTCTATTATAGAAGCGGTGTTTATATATTATTTTATTCAGCTGAACTTATTTCTTGGCTTTGTGTATTGCTTATTAGTTATAGTAAAATATAACAGGTGTTAATCGTTCGGGACCAGAAAATAGACTATTACTATTTTAAAGGGATAGGAAAACGCAGAATTAAAATCTGAACCGATTGGGTTTTCTTGAACTCGTGCTTCGCACTCGTACTGTAACACCTACGCATCTTAATTTCACATAATCATGTTTAAAATCAATATTTATACTGATCTAGAGCTATAGATATGGTGTGTTTCTATTCAATACATTGCTCATTTTTATTAACAAGCATGAAGGTGGGTATTGGAGTTTCATGCGACACTACATTTTTAGATTGAAAATAAAAGCAGGTAAATTGATCATACCGTTTTATTGATGGCATATGTTAATAAGAAGGCGGAAGAGTAATTTCTCTCGACTTTATGTACATAGTATAAATCATGTTTTATTAAATCAGTGTTTTGAATATTATTTTCGCACACGTTTGATTACTTTGTTCTTAAATGAAGCAGGTATTCGTTGAAGGTTCTATGTTAAGCATAAGGCCTATTGAACCGACAACAACTATTCGGTGGATGTTTCATGTTTAGCACAAGGTCATATAAACCGAGTTTGATGAATTACACAAAGCTCTTAATATTGCATATTCGTTCATTTAAAGGGTCATGCGAGAAATGTGATTATAAATTTACATTTTTGTTAAATTTATGTTGAGATATACATAGGGTAACACATAAAGTTTATTGAGCCAACATGCAGTTATTGTAGATTTAGTGCGTTTGCTTTGATAAATATCAAGAAACTTTTGTTTAACAGCTGTCTGCTAATCTCCTGAACATCAGTGTTTATGTCAACTTGATAGTCACATGGCTCGTAACTCTTACGTCATTGCTATGTATGATCGATCATTTTGGCATGAAAATATGAAAGGTTTACGATTCGGATATATATTGAAGTTGAATCTTCCAACACGCCTTTGAATAACAGCGCGAGACTGTGTGTGTCAATCGTTTAGACTTCAAACGAAATATTGGGAATGAAAACCAACGGTCATTATAACAGGTTTAATAATAAAAACGACTGTACATTCAGGACATTTAAGCGCGCAATTTATTTAGTACAGTTGATATGAAGGAACATTTGGACAGTCAAATGTTGTAATTATTAAGTGAAATTCACCATTCGTTGAATAGCTCTGCTAAAAAAAAATATCATCAAACGTGTGTGCAAAGAGCGAATAAACTTAAATGATTAGTATAGCGCGCAATGTTTGTTGAAAACAATTCAATCATATTTGAATAATTCAATAGTTTAATTTATCTAGCAACCTTTGTCTTGCAAACCAGTTTAGTGTGGTGAATGTCGATAACTATGCATTAGTGTCATGTCAATTTTACGCCATCCTAACGTATATTCTTAAACTCGGTTCCGAGATACAGAAGTTTTTATCCAAATACGTCGTTCCTCTTTACAAAGAAATGCTTTACGTATAACTCGACATTAATTTAAAATAAAACACACACAACAATATAAATAATGCACAAATGGAATGAAACAAGGTACTTTCTATATTATGTTCTTTTGTTGATTTTCTTTTGTTCGTTTCATTTAAATACAATGTAGGAGCGTTTGTGACATAAAAAGTATAGAATAGCTATATTGTTGACCTGTAACCATCTTTTAGATAAATGAAGTAATGTCCTCACACAGTTACCTTGATGAAATTGTTTCCTTTGAAGTAATGATACGATTTAAAAACCTTTTCTACGAATAAAAAAAAATGGTAGATTTCTCTACGAGAGGTCCATAGTTTGAATCATACGGCAGACAAAGGTCTTCATGTATTTTTTGTCTTGCTATTATACTAATTTAACTTTTCAAACAAGGAAAGTGTTGTAAATAGATACATTCAATGATATTTAACACATAAATTCGGAACCGTTGAATAAGTCCAAATAGTTGCTCAGTCAAAATTTTCCCTTGTCCTTTCTATTAAAACAACGCAATTAGATTTCCAAAGTTTAGGTAATTAATTCCATATCAGTGTTACTACTGTAGGTGCTATTTAAACATATTGTTTCTTTTGCTATGCGGTGATTATAAACTATCCAATATTACACATATTTAAAGATAGATTGATTTGCACAATTGAACTATTCTGCATATGAAAATTAAATACTTCTGAATGTCATTGCCAAGAGGGGCTATTTGAACGTTTTTGGACCCGACTGATTTCGTTTTTAAATAATGTACTACATGTTTTTTTTTATACGTGTGATCAGTTTAAGATAGTTTTTAAGTAATAAATATATGTTTCATAAGTTTATGCAACATCTTAACTTCTCAGTATGGTTATGGCGTATTCATTTGTGGATAACGTAAGTGCCATTGCAAGTGTAGCTGGAACTTTATAATTTTTTTTGCGGTTAAACAAAACTATTAATTTGTTCTTGTATTTGTTATATCATATGAAACTTCGATGTTCAACATTTGTATTTTCCTTCTGCTGTTTAAAAAATCTATTGTTTATGATTCTACTAGTGAAATTTGAGTTTGGGTGCAGAATACCATACCAACAGGAAATATCCAAAGAAATGACATAAAATCATNTATAAATATAAAAATATATATATATATATATATATATATATATATATATAGTTTAGGGTGTTTTAACGGTTTTCATGTTTGCTACGAACCAAACGTTCAATTAACCAAGTTTTGAATTATGAATTAGGATTTACTTACACATTAATTAATACTGTCAGCGATCGAAATACATTCTCTACGCAAGTCAAGTTTTGTCACAATCCTAAAATACGTCGGTTTACTGAAAAAACAAGTTATACAATCCAACTAAGAATACCATTTATTTTAATTGAAAACAAGCTTAAATGTTTCTATGGTTCGTTATTTATTTGCAATAATGAAGTGCAATATTAATATTAAATATACGGTATTAACATTGTTGACATTTACAAATATATTTATTTAATGATAAATACTAATACTATTTCTTAAGACTTCATTATTAAATAAAACAATTATTTTCAAAGTACCTTTGTATGATTTTTGTACTTTCAGTGCACATTCTTCTGACTAAAAGAGAAATATTACAGCTATTTCATTATGACAAAAATTTGTACGAAGGTGCAGATGCATCTGTCCTATTTTACTAAATGGTACTCCATAAACATTATCAGGAAACAAATATGGTTAACATATGTGAGTCTTCTATTTGAGTCATATGACCGATTATCTATTTAGTAGCAAGTAAAACATCACTGAAATTATATGTTATCGTGCATTTAACATGAAATAAGTACGGTTTATTTTTGACAAAAGTAATAACTCAACTCCACCTATTGATTTCGACTGACCTCGTGCAATGGCTTAATGTTGGTCCGGACTACTCGTCTATTGACGGGCAAAGTGGGACGGAAATTATTGACCTCAACATTGGGTCGGTGATCAGACCATTCCTGTAGCTCGCGTAGTGACACCATCTACAATCCGTACAAGCAATATGCTAATGGTAGAATTTGCACTTACAACGGGGATATAAAGACCCAATTAACATAATTTAAATACAATAAAAGGACCAACGAAATCACTAGGATTGTCGATGATTATGTTTTCTGGAGAGTCTAATACTGTTGATTTTAATAAAAAAAAAGAATTGTAGCAATTTAAGATCATACATTTTTGTACAATATTTATTGTACAATTAAACATTTCAATATATGTATAATATAACAACCCACTTCAACCGCGTTGTTAATTTAACAAGCTTATGCTCCAACACGAAAGACCAACCTGATGTTTGGAAATATGAAAAGGTTTGTTGACAATCAGCCACGTGACCGTTTCCTGGCACTCGGGTTGAGTCAGAGATCCTTCGTATGTTATATACACAGTTGACCGCGGAATAATATCCAAAATGTTGAAGTCTAAAATAGGTTGTTAATCTCCTAAAATATAAAATATAGTATGTGTGTTTGTCGTATTAGTATTGTAAAATAATTATATATATAAACCAGAACTATTGTCATAGAATAATATGCCACTGAAATGTGAAGATTCAGCGTCAATCAGTTGCTACTTTTCCAGTTTTAATGGCTACGAATTTTAACATCATAATGTTTGTGTAAGAAAACATTTTCTTGCTCGAAGTGAGTATATATGATGTAAATGTCAATATTTAATGTTCTCAATTTGAAACCAATACATAAATATAAAAGAGGAAAAAAAAAACAATCAATGTTATTAAATTAGAATGGTACACAAAATCAAATGTTGAGTAGTTCAGTAACATTTATTACGACCATGTTATTAAATGCAGTACGGCAATACTACACCGTTTACTCGTATTTGTTGCAGAGCCATACATTGTGTCTATGTTTCGTATGAAATCTGTACAGAATAATGAGATTACCCAACAGTTTACAGGTCGTTTATACATTAACGAGTATTCGATTGTACAAACAAAATATAAATTCCAATAAAACTTTTTGTTGAAGTTCAGTGTCCATGTGTTTTCAAATTAAAGTCTAGTTTATTATTCATCAACGTTTTACCTGATTTGAAAAAAGTAAGATTGTATATGAACATTAAAAATGAGATAGGAAAACAACAACAAGACAACTGTTCAATTGTAACTGTTTTGTTGATGTAATAATGTCAAACCTTTAAGATTGTGAATCATATAAGACACACAGCTTTGCCATTGTTTTTAGGTTCTAACCAAACATTGTTTGTTCAAATATTATATTGGTATACACACCTTGTTTATTCATGTATTTGGCGGCTGTTAGTACTTTGTCGAATTCGAGATTAATCATGTCCCCAATCTGAAATTCATACATTTGTGTTGGACCTTATCGTACATATAATATAAGATATTGAGTTATAATTTAGTAATTCATGACATGTTGTAAATGTTAGCTAGGTCATAGTAATGTACGAATTTATAAACATTCTCTAATAATGTATGACTTAAAATATGTGCGTATGTAATACAAGCTGTCAAACAAGTAACGCAATAGAAGAAATTGTCGCTAGTTCATCTGTTTTTGGCAAAGGATTTAGTTTTGTATAAAAGCTTATTCTAAAAACTATCATACCTGAACTAACGTTGCAGGTGGACAGTCGTGTCAGACTGGTATGTGGCGTTACTTATGATATTGAGAACGTTTTGTAAAATACATACCGAGCCTAGGACGGAGATAATGACGAGCCCGTGTGTAGACATCACTGCCTCTGTGTGGTTCTTGAAAAAGTCAATATTGAAACCCATGATCTGTAACTGTAAATACATGTATGGGCCTGTTAATTTAATCGTAATTTTAGTTATGCCTTCGTTAATTACATTCACGTGTTATGTTAATGACGTTTAAAGGTGAATGTACAGCTTTTTATAAAAATAATGAAAATACCAAATATAAGTTAGGTGACGACCTATTGAACCAAAGAGCACTTTCAAATGTATTAAAGTGTAAAGTGTAATTGCAATACCATGTACACGTGTTTTTGTTTTAATTATGACATTGAACGTTTAAGTGTATATTGAACTTGGAAGATCATCGATTGTTTTCCATCAACAGTGTAAGACAAATGACCTCACAACTTACATCAATACACACTAAATGGGCTATTGCACTCACTATAATCCCAGTGTATGCTCCCTAATGACTACATTGCCACATTTCTATCGGCATCAGATATTTATTTACGGCAAGTGTAAGGTACTTAGGTTCGATTTACTGTTTAGATCTGTTAAAATGCATTGAAGGTTGAACTGTATAATGAGTAACATGAGTAATGGTTGAGCATTGTTCTGACACAAAAAGCTTTTGTTAGATAAACGTTCTCTATAAAAAAGAGACGAATTGATTTTTAATGAAAACCTCGATTTCAATAAACAAATTACCATGTCGTCTAACGATTGTTTCAAGAGCAAAATAACTCAAATAATTCCCTTTAAGCACTGTTTTTGTCGAATACATTGTCCAAATTGTATATATTGAACGATGCCAGTATTTATGCTTGCGACTGTTATGTCGCAAATGCGAGCTCATTTATTTAAAATACCACCATTTTTTATGTAAATATACTTCATATCTTATTATTAAAATATATAGCGATTGCCATGTACGAGTATGAGTATATACAACCGAACAAATAAAAAAAAGCTCATGTTTGAAAATACCCCGATTTTAATGTACCAATTATAATGATTAAACGTCAGAATCAAACATACGACTATAAATAACAAAATGGACGACCGTTTCAAAAATAGATTGCATCCTACTTCTATTGGAAACTGCTTTCCCGCTATCGTGTGTTCTGATCCAAGGTCATCAAAGAGACCGAAGTATATCTTGATGTTGTACAGTCGGTAGGAGTAGGACAATGGCCCACCTCTAAAGGTAAACGAGTCACTATGAGGGTCAGAGTAGTTGACTTCAAAGGTCAGGTCGTGTCGGGTATTTCGCAAAGTTCCATTTACCTATAAGTAAACAAATGCTCACACATTAACGGCAAATATATAACACTGACAACAAATTAATACATAAGCATTAATATTTACATATTAAAAAAGCAATTACATAAGTGTTTATATATGTTCTAAAACCGTTAACATTAAATTATACTTCAAACCAACAATATATTTTTTTACTCTAAGATGTAAAACATATATTGTTGTTATGTTATTATATCTGAACTTATATGAACAATCCTTTATACAATTAATATGATTTCGCTAATTAGAAATATGGTCTACCCGTGTTCCTTCGTATGCTACTGAGGAAAGGTTGGGATCATAGATCAAGTAATCAGGGTCAATGTTGATAGGCGACTGGTATTTTCCCTTCGAACATATCGAGTAAAGCTCCACATGCTTGCCCCAAAATTCAGGACCTAGTTTGAACGTAGAAAAATGATGTAATATGTTTTGGATTATCATCACTTGTTTAAGGAACAAACAAAAGGTATTAAATAAAATATGTAGTCATGCAAGACATTTAGTTTGACTCATTAAGTACTAACGCATACTCGATTATGAATACTTATGAGTAGAAATACTCCATGCTATATCGAAAATCGCCGTATTTTCGCAAATAATGTTTTATACCATAAGCCGTCGAACCAACTAATCGGTGTGAATAGTATTAAATCATCAAACCTGATGTGCCGCTTCCGTACCCCCACCATTCGTCCCAGAGGTCGCGCTTATCACAGCAAACTGCAAGTAAACCATTCAATTTTGATTATATTTAATTAGTTATGTTAATCGTTGCATTGTAGGTATTTTCCTGTCTTGTATAAGTTATTAGTACAATGCCGTGTTGCATTATTTCTACAATCAAGCAAAAATTAAGTTATCATTCCAAAGCTGTATTTTTAAGTTAAAAAAAAAATACATAGACTAACTGTTGAAATGCTACGATAAGAATTATACATTTTATAATTATCATGTTTGTTCATGTGTCGTCCAACGAGATCTGATAACTCATAATGCTGCTGATAGACCAACACGTGACTAGAAGTAATGCGTTTTGTGGCATCACATTAAGCGCGACATTGGCTGCAGTGTCGTTCATTGTTCTCTCTAAAAGTCAGTAAGATATTCCGTGTGAACTTTTCTTATTTGCATTAGGTCTCAAGATGATGTTTATTTTGATTCTGTATTGCGTTAAGTTAGATTCTTTAACAACACTGTTGTTCGATCCCCCGCTGCACCTAACCTACTAACTCGTCTTTCGCATGAGACGTTAAACCGAGGTGCAGTGTACTAGGTGCTATACACCGGGCACTAAAAGACCCAGGGTCACCTCTGGAACGGGGTGTCTCCTGTATCTTGCACTATCCCCCGTAACCAACTAACACGTCTTCTGGGGGCGATGGCCATATGGGAGACAATCCCGGTGCACTCGATAAAAATGAAGACACACACACGGGTTCCATGGAAAGNAAAAGATCTTTTGAAAATAACAGGTCTTTAGTACAGTTAAGGTTTTCATTTACCTTTAATTATTGCACATTGAAAGAGTTGGTAAGATAATAATATAAACATATGGATATATATATATATATATATATGTACATAGACCATCACTATACTTGTGAAAACTATGCATGTATATGTTCTATATGTGAATGGAATTTGAAATATAGTTAAAAAACCTACGAACGTTATATCCAGAGGTAATTGATGTTATGTTGAGCTAATCGAATATATAGTTCTAGATATGTTTCGCCAGAAAACAAAATACACATCGTATAATATCGAATAATTTTGTTCGAAAAAAATTTGTTTTCATACTGTCAACAGCATTGAAGTTTTTCGACGGAAATGGCATACATTATTGCGCTTTCTTTAAGCTTATACTTCATATGGGATATTTCACACATTGTATATAAGTGTATCAACTTGATATATATACAAGTTTATATGTAATCGATAATATATGGATAATATGTATGTGAGCTCATGTTTTAAACCTAAACATATATAATATTCATATTTGTTATTGTGAATCATTTAACTTTAAGATTTGATTTTTTCTTTTCATAGTTTGGTTAACTGTATATAAATCATAAGTGGTTGGTTGCGTCATCAATAATTGTCTTAAGAAGCTTTTGATACAATTGATATGTTTGCTTAAAATATATTGACGTTATTTCACAATATATATACGAATAGGTTTCTCACAGTTATTTTGATTTCGAATTGTCATTGACGAAAATATCAACTCAACGGTTATGATTGATGTATACAGCTGGTTATACGCAGGGCGTTTTATAAAAAGTAAAAATGAAAATGAAAATAACATCACTATATTAGATATTATATATATGTATGTTTTTACCATTTATTATAATGTAAACATCTAGATTGCGTTTTGTGTCATCACATTAAAGCATATAATGCTCAAAATGTGATTAAATCATTGCTACTGTTAGGTTAATAACAATAAATCATATTCAATTAAAAATGTAACTTGTGCATTTGTGAGAAATATTCTTATTGTAATATGTATTTTGCATTTTTTCAAAATATTTGTATTTGTGTCTTGCGGTTATCTAGATGAGCATTCACCAAGACGTATATCCCAACGAAAATGATTGCTTGATGTAGTTGATAATACAAAAGATATAGATGTTATTGTGAGAGTTAATACAAGCCATTATATAGTTTCTATAGTATACAGGATTATAAGAACATTTTTTTATCTAGGTATCACATGTTTAGTGTACATGCAATTCTTTGTGTAGATTGTAATCTTAATAAAAACAGTTATTATTTTAAATATGTATATTCTACGTGCAAATAAAGCTGTACAAGTAATTGAACTAAACGCTGTTATAAAATTTACAATGTCTTCATTATATGAATATATCTAAAAGAAGTTGTTCAGCATCCGATTGCGATATTAATTAAACAATATATCAGTGCAGTTAAAAAATTTAGTAATAACGTAATACTATAAAATACACTTTTGCGTAGGGTCGACTTCAATAATATATTTTCGACGAAAATGTATCACATTTTGAATTGTTTTATATTAAAAATTAATGTATTTATATAATATGTATGTCTGTCTGTATGTCTGTGTATCTGGTTGTTCACACACACCTTTCTCCCTATATATAAATTATCGACTGTGAACGAGTATCTATTAAAAGATCCCGGAAATAGGAAAAACGTTGTCGTGAAATGTAATTATCTCCCTGTTAATAAACAAAAATATTCATAATTTCACTGTATCTTCTAGATCCAACGGATTTCCGCGGTGTTTCTAACATAGTGTGAGGGTAGTTTAGAATCCTAATCGGATCCTGCCCTAATACAATTATGGTGTCATGTTTGTGAATTAGTGTTTATGTATGTAAAAGTTGTCCATTCTGATTATGTAAAACATTGTTCCCACGTCGAGATGTGTTGCGGTGTATGTACGGGGTATATAACTGTGAATGAACCATCCTTTTATGGGGATGGGGATTTCATAGTATGTATGCCTCGTTCTGCACCGTAGCTAGGCGCACACGCCTTAGTCTCAAATGGGAATATGTATGCCTGTCTGTATGTCTGTGTATCTGGTTGTTCACACACCTTTCTCCCTATATATATATATATATATATATATATATATATATATGTGTGTGTGTGTGTGTTTATTATAGTGTCATCTCCCGCGATTACGGAAAACATGCTATTTATTTAGTTGGCTCAACCCCACGTTTACTCGATGAATGTGAACATATCTCAATTTCCTTTGTTAATATTCATTCATTATTATTCAAACATAATTTACAAACATTGAAGTTAATATTTCATGTTAACCTTTACACTCCATCGACATAATTTACCAAGTGTCATCGCGAATGATGACAAGATAAATAGCACATTATGTCCTTAGCGCATTGGATATGTCTGAATCAGTAATTATTAGAAATACAACGAATATAAAATATGTACATTAAATTAGTCGAAAATCTTAGTATAAAACCCATTCAATATGTATGTCCGCTGTTTGAGGCTTGCTTAAATAGATGTTTGATAAGGTACCGACAGTTCAGCTCAAATTGTTGTTTTAGTTGTTAAACGTAATGGATACACGTTATTTTTGTATTTATACTGATATACGTTTATTGAAGTATACGGGCTGTGTTAATGTGTGGAAACCGTTGTGTATATTATGTTGCAAACGCATATTGCATTATAACGTATGCACATTTTATTCAGAGTTTAATCCACCAATAATAGAAGCGCAATACAATACTGTTAATCAATTCCAGCTTACCAGTAATGGACTCACAAATGTAATGGAAAGTTGTGCAGTAAAACAGCACCAATTTTATACTATTGGAAATATGGTACATGACGTTCGCATACATTACAAACATGATATAGGCCAACACATGACAATCAATTGAGTGGGTGAACACTTATGGTTATTACATCGCTATTGAAGATTAATGAAGCACGTGGAGTACACTTTGTGTGATACAAACTGAAGACCATAACTCATTGCGATACGTCAGTTTCGTATTACCATGTGGGGCACAGTGGACCAAAATTTGAGACGTTTTCGTAGTATTGATGAGATGTTGAATAACTAATATTAATGTGCATGTAATTGTTTTTTATTGTAATTATTAGAAACGTTTTGTATTATCATCACACTATTTATACAAAACGATATTATTTGATAATCTGTTATTGTCTCCGAAACAGCGAATACAGGTTATTTTCAAGTGTTATTTTATGCAAAAGTTCCCATTCATTTCATTTATAAGAGTCAAATAATTCTAATTTGTAACTTCATTCTGTAGCTGAACTCATTCTTGATCAATTCACTAACATGTATTGAAATATATCGATTTTACAGTCGTTATAAATCGACTATATCCGGATAACGCGGGTTTTTAATGTTTAGTATGATTATTGTCGTTGAATAGACATGCGCTATAAATGGGCTACTTTGGTTCGTTGTTATTTTAATATCTTTTTCCATTGTATTTTAACTTTATATATAAATATATACATAAACACATAATTATGAAATATTCTGCCTATTCATTAAACTTTTAAAATACAAGGACGAAAAAGATTTACATTTATTATTAATCAAATGTAAGTTGATTTGTGTTGACATTAAATTACTCGTTTTATGTTATGTTTTTGAATGCTCAATACTTCACAACCTTTTTTTTATTTGTTAGAACCGTATATTATTACGAGAACAAAGCCGTTTGTATTTAATTTTGTAACACGAAACTTCTTTGAAAAATGCATAATCAATACACAGGAGCAATCAATTGTTAATAATATAAAATTATATGTAAATTTGATTACAATGCTGCAGTATTGCAAGCAATTTTCGTGCATAAACAACATTAGTCCGGAAGATTGTTACTGCCAGTGAGCGAAATATAAAGTAAATGGCCCCTGACACGCGATGCCCTGGCTCCGCTCGGATAAATAATATCTGGAGGAATTCCTGCATTTACAGTAACCATCCCTATTGCGGTNAGAAATGACGAGGCTTTACCTTTGGATAGGCAGTTTTCGATTTAAACCGTGTTTAAACAGTGGATTAATTCAATTGATTTCGCTATTATTGCATAAACAAATCACACATACCAAAAGCAATTAAAATAAACTAAACTAAGGGGAGAAACTGCTCGTAGACCAGTTTATGGATATTAAAAGCACATAACAGGGCTTGAACGGCACGTGAATTGCCTTGTTAATACACGATTTCTCCCGTTTAAGCCATCCTTTTGCAAAGTTTCTGCACCCCGCCAGAGGGCATTATAGATAGAGTTTATGCAATAATACATAGCTATTAACTTCTGCTGAGTTAAATTGTTCTTGGTTTGTCAACGAAAATATGGCTTTTCTATCGATTGAAAAAAAGTATATTTAAAGCAAGTGATGCGCTATAAAAAAGCTTTAGAAAGGCATTTAGATTTAGTAAGTTATGTATAATTATTAATCAGAGGGCCATTGAATATGATCTGATAATCACTGGTAGAAAGGCAAATTGACCGAGGGGCAGCCTAGATCCATATGTGTCTTCCAGTCAACATCTGATCATATTTCATGACCTTGTAGTGATTAACTGTTTTATAATATGACGTCTGTTATACCGGTTATTTTTTACTGATATTATTCATGAATGTTATTTACATATTATGTCATAAACGTCACGTCAATCGATGTGTCTCGTTTGTATCATTTCTAGCGTCTAGAAAAACGTTACAACACCAGCTATGTTGAGACAAAATTAAGCGTTATGTGAGAACAGTAATTCGAGAATATAAGGTATATTGATGATCGCTGGTCAGTAGCTTAACCAATTGAAATTTGAACAAATAAAACTCAATGTTCAATATATGTGCATCGTTTACGTAATAGATATACCATGTTTTATTTGTAGACCAAGACAGCTTAAAATTAGTTATAGCCCCGTCACACCGGACTGGCGTCCTCACGGCGACCTAAGAATGTGTTTCTGAAAATTTCTGATTGTCGTTGTAAGGACGCCAATGACTTTTTCGGCACAAATGCTGTTTTTCGCCTTCCCGTCACACCAGCGTCCTGGTTTATGGCGTTCTGCGCGTCCTCACGGCGTCCTTAATACGTCCCTCGCGACCTTACCGCGTTCGTTCTGCGTCCTTACGGCGACCTTAAGACGCACTGGGGTCGCAGTAAGAACGCCACTGTCGTAGTAAGGTCGCAAAAGACGCCGTAAGGACGCAATGAAGTCGCAGTTAGGACGCCAAAGTCGTTCTGAGGACGCAATAGACGAACAAAGGACGTACTAAAGTCGCAAAAAGGTCGCCGTACGGTCGCCTTGCAGTCAATGATCATTTTCTGTGGGTTTGAGCGGCGACCACATGACATCCAAATCGACCTTACAGCGACCCTACCACGTCCTTGCTACGACTATTGCGTCTATACGGCGTCCCTATGACGTCCTTATTAGAACGCCGTAAAACGCCGGACTTCGGCGACCACTTTGAACACGTTCAAAGTGGTCACCGTGGGCTCGCGTCCTGAGCAATTTTCGGCGTCCTCACTGCGTCCTCTTGCGTCCTTACTGTGTCCCTCCGGCGTCTATGGCGTCCTCACTGCGACCTGGGTCGCCGTAAGGACGCAGTTAGGACGCCAGTCCGGTGTGACGGGGGTATTAGGTAAACATAATTTTGGACACACGCCATTAAATATTTAGCTTGGAAATTTATCAATAACTATATACATGTATTAAACACTATAGTTATAACAATGGTAATGATATGATATGATACCCCAACAGGCTTTCAAACACGCACATATCCCAATACAGTATTGTTGTTTGGTTGCTGAATTCATATTTATTCAACCGTTATGAAAGTCAATTACTTAACGCAATTACAAGTACACTCGTTTGCGTTAGGCAATCAGTTGACGTTTACACACTGCAACACCGAATAATAACAGAAATCTAATTAACAACTAATTTTATATCGTTATAATATAACACAGTAACATCAATTGTCATCGCAGCGTTGAAGTCCCAACATTTCTGCGAATAGAAACTGCCTAACACTATTAGTAATCAGCTATCGCGCGTTAATGTCGATTTTAATCACAATATCGCCAACTCTCTGAATTCCCACGGATACACACTGAGACCAATATCGGATTTGCGTTGATGCCCTTCTTACGCTTTCATTTTAGAGACTGTTTGTTAATCCAGGTTGAATATTTTAAGGAAAATTTCGAAAACGTACGTATACAAAGTTCAAGTTGTTCTCCGTTAACGGAAATTGTGTTTAGCCAATAAATGATAACTCCTATCTATAAACATTATTTGCAGATAAATAATGTTTGAACACATATGATTATGCAAGCATATCCGATATAGTTAGTTTAGCGATATAAAAATGAAATATCAAATTAGGTTACTATGTGGATTTACTTGGTATCATTATAAGTTATTATATTGAAACTGAAATACTGATTAAATCGTTCTTGCTTTTTCAAAATCGTGCCTTGTTTTGAAACGATTGATTCATTTGCTTTTCTTTAAGGATTATTGATGTATACACCGGTACTGGCACTATGTTCAGTTTAAAGTAAATGTGAAAGTCTGATCAAATTGTGACAGCAATCAATTACACATACATTTACTCGTATATTCGGTTTGAATGTAGTACTTATAACATATTTAATAAACACTATTTAACTAAACTATTGAAACAAGTTTCAGAAAACGATGTTGATTGTACCGCTTTTGAATTATTTGTTTTGCACAAGTAATTAAGTGTCTTGACTTAGCTCTTTGGTCTTGCAGGTGCACCTCTGTCTTATTTGTCATTAAATATACAAGTAGTGTTTTCTTATTAATGAAATATTGATGAATAGTTATTCATTCATTATTTTGCATGATTTAGAATATCGCCATATTTCGATGGTAAATATGTGTTGAAAACATGTATGTATGGTTCATTCCGAAGATCATAAATATAAACAAGTTTTGAATAATTTCGTATGAAATGATGTCTCAACACAGCTGTTTGAAACTCAACTACATTCCTTTTGTCAAAAAGTATTTGATGACCTGTGTTGGATAAACGTTATGTTTGCATGAAGCATTTTTTAAAGTTAGTAATTGAATTATCAATTTTGTTTTTATTTTCTCATTACTATTGCCATTGAATTGACACGTTGCAGACACTTTACACGTACACTAATGCACATAATTATAATTCTTAAAACATTGACGTGATATACTAGTTTTAAATATTGTATGCGTCCAATATATCAAAACATGATCATTGTAAATAACACCATGTTCTTTTACAGCAGAAGAACAACAAAATACCACTTAATTGACGAACACATTCATGATATTCAATGTGTGTCAAAGGAGCATCAATTATTCAGCGCCCTACCCTAGTCACGTGACAAAGTTGTTGAAGAGCGTCTTAATCCGTGAGGTTGTGTATGGATGGTTAAACGAGCTTGACATTGTTTTTATACTGTTGCGTCATGCAATAACATTTGAAACACAGCGATATTTTAAACAAGGAAATACAAACTGAATGCGAAATAAATAGATTGTCTAGATTTCGAAAATAAAACGATATAAACTTTAAGAAATACAGACATAAATAGTGTTTTATAAATGCCATCTCCTCGACTATTCCTGTGTGATTTTGAAACAGACTTAGGGTGTATACAACACGTAAGTATTGTAAAGTTTAATAGTGAAAATATTTTTATTTGACAGTAAAGGTCTGTCGGAAGTGACTTACTTCCATGTTAAATGGCGCCGCGACAACATTACATGGGCCGACATAATAAAATAAAATAATAATTGAATATACAAAAAAGTCACCACATCAGTTTAATCATTATCTTAGGAAACAGGCATTATATTGTATCAATCGACATCAGACGTGCTTAACTAAAGACGTCATTATTGTATTAGGGATGTACCTAAAGCAAAAGGTAAACGTACGGCAGTTTTGCCCCATTTCCCCGTTTGTATTCCCCTCTCTTTAAAAATATGTCACACCCTATTAGTCCCATTTTCATTGTCCGATCTTCTTGCAAAAAAACACACCTATCGCATTTGTTTTGGCTATTGCCGGTTTTATAGCGTAAAATACGTCATTATTTGATATTAGCATCAACTTACTCTAAATAAAGAAATTTCCTCATTGAATAAATGCTGAATGGATTATTGAATATAAGTTCTCAAGTGGAACCGGCACAAGTTAATCACTTGCAAAGCACATAAATAAATATTCTATATCATTTCAATGAAACTATTTAAAAAAACGTTGAAGACTCAATCAAAATGCGTACAGTACAAAGTAAGAATATATTGCCTGTCAGGCTGTGTTCCCATTGACAACCAGATTACTACATGTTAACACGCAGAGATGGATCGGAATTAGATCAAAAATAGGGTTAAATGATGTTTACTTAGAGGCGCAATGCGAACTTGGAAAGGTCAAGCGATAAGTTCGCTGCTTTGTGGATGTTGAACCTATATAACAGAACATTATAATCTGATGGTGACGCAACGACACATATTTACAAATTGTATAATGAATATTTCTGAATTAAAAACAGTCATATTATGTTTGTGTGAGATACCTTATTTTATCATAGAAAGTTAAAAACCATTTGATGACACGATTTTCTTGGTAATGTTAATGGTACACAATGTGTTTACATGATAAACACAATTTGTAAAAAACAACAAACATCGTTTAAAATGTGAAATACTGAATATTGATTGCTTGATGCTTAATTCCTGCATGTTTGATAATGAAGGTCTGTCATTTAATCAATAAACTCCATCAACATTCCAGACTTTACATAGTATAACTTATCACACATGTTAACATTTGAAACAATCGTATACAGCAATTTTTAATTTGAAAGTTGCACTTTGAATACTTTGACATGAAAATTATGTCCCCTTACGTAAGTTTTGATGAAAAGAGTTTCTTTTTAGCTTCAGTAAAACATTCAAAAGTACCGAAATAATTACCTTGTCCGAGCTTAATTCCTGTAACGTAAAGTCCCAATAAAATCATTATTGTGTCATGAAAACGCAGCCATGACGTAAGAAGCCTTATGCTTTTCACTGATTCATTTAAAAGTTATTACAAATATGCGCCAGTACTATATTAGAATTATACAATCACCATTGAATAACAGAATATATAAGTATATACTATTCTTTTGCAACGCTTTCCGTACATTCAGGTTGCTGTCGGTAGATACGACACCCTGCGGCATAAGCGATGTAAATCGGTCTATCACGCACACTTCAGAATTGTATTCTGGTGTAATCACATCGGGAGATGTAGTGTACCCATGGTTCAGCGAACTGTGATATCGGAGCTGTGGCTGTGTCCACATAGCGGTCTCTTGTTACATCGACACGAGGAAATATTGGCGATTCTTTTTTCCTTCAGATTATGTTTTTATTTCCCTGTAGAGTAACAACTGACATCATATGTTTTCTTATATAATTATAAGTGTTTTATTACGTTCACAAAATCATGCAATCCTCTCGTGTTGTACATTCGCCGGAACACCACAGTCATGTTCATGACATAGTACCCATGTATAGTATTTTATGAAATTTCATTGTATTTATAAAGGGGTGACATTACGTCAACAATAATTGTCTTAAGAAGCATCTGATCTGATACAATTGATATTTTTGATTGAAATATGTTGACGTCATTTCCCAATATATACGTATTTGTTTCTCTCAGTAATATAGATAGTATATCAACGGTAATACGCAGGAACGTTTTATAAAATTTAAAATGAAAATAAAAAATACATCAATATATGAAAAAAACTATATGTTTGTGTTTACCAATTATTATAATTCAAACATCTAGTTTGCGCTTTGTGTCATTACATAACAAGCACATTGTGATCAAAATTTGAATATATAATATCAACTGTAAGGTAAATAATAATAAATCATATTCGATTTAAAATATCAACTTGTGAACTTGTGAGATATATTCTTATTATTAATATGTATACGTCACAACTAAAAATATTTGTATTGGTGTCTTGCGGATATGAAGATAAGCATTCACCTAGACGTTTATTCCGACGAATAGGATTGATTTATTTAGCTTGAAATACAACAGAGACAGATGTATTGTCAGAGTTAATAAAAGACGTAATTTATCTTCGATAGTATACAACAGTTAATATTTTTTTATCGAGATATCCAACAATGCCATCGTTCAAAATTTTAATTTTCGAGGAAGTTACAAAAGTTGTCTGATCTGCCTAAAATACAAGACTAACATGATGTAATTTTATCAATAGAAATCTAACATGATGTAATGTTATCAAAAGAAGACTAACATGATGTTATGTTATCAATAGAAGACTACAATGATGTACTTTTATCAACGGAAGACTAACATGACTTAAATTTATCAAAAGAAGACTAACATGATGCAATTGTATCAATAGAAGACTAAAACGATGTAATTTTATCAATAGAAGACTAACATGATGTAATTATATCAGTAGAAGACTAACATGATGTTAGTTTATTAGTAGTCTACAATGATGTACTTTTATAAATAGAAGACTTACACGATGTAAATGTATCAACAGAAAACTAACATGATGTTATTTTATCAATAGAAGACTACAATGAAGTACTTTTATCAATAGACAACTAACATGATGTAATTGTATCAATAGAAAACTAACATGATGTAATTTTATCAATAGAAGACTACAATGATGTACTTTTATTAATAGAAGGCTAACATGATGTTATTTATTTTATCATGAGAAGACTAACATGATGTTATTTTAGCAATACACATGTAACAGGATCAGTAAGATAAAAATACAGTGTATTGATTGACTTAATTTTAAAAGAACAGTACATCAATAGGTTTTACTTTATAAAATGCTTTAAAAGTCTCGAATATTTTCCTTTATATGTACAGGGTTAACATTATACATGAATTGAAATTCATTAAACTATATGGAAATTACAAAACATCGTCGCGATTAAGTGTAATCATTTCGTAGAGTTAACCTTAAACAGCGTAAATCCGCAAATTATAATCAGTAATTTTTATTTTTAGTTGTATATATCATTGTTTGGTCTTGATTGCTTGTTCCATTTGCTTGTTTAGTGTATAAACAATTTTCTATGTAGATTATAATCTTAATAATATGTATATATTTATAAATATGTATTTTCTAAGAGCAAGTAAGACTGTAAAAGTAATTGAACTAAACGCTATTACATTGTTGACATGGTCATTATTATATTAATATATATAATAGTTTGTTTCAGCATCCGATGGCGATATAGATTTTACTGAACAATTTAATAAAACAACATATGAGTACAGTTACAAAAATAAGTAATAACGTAATAATATTACACATACGTTTGCAAGAGACGACTTCAATAATATATTTTCGATGAAATTGTATCACATTTGGAGTTGTTTTACATTTAAAATTTATTATCATATATTGTTATATAATTTAATTGTTTGCTTATTATAGTGTAATCTCTCGCGATAATAAAACTGTCATTTTGATTTTTTAGACAACGTTACTGATGAAAATTGGTTCGGTACCTCTATTTAACTAGCTGTTGGGTCAGAAAAATATGCTATTCATTTAATTTGCTCAACACGACGTTCACTCGATGAATATATACACATTTCCGTTGTCAATTTGGACAATATCATTTATTTTTGTTCAAACATAATTTACAAACATTGAAATGAATATTTTATGTCAACCTTTTCACTACAAGGACATAATTAACCAATTGTCAACACAGATGTTGACAAGATAAAGCGTACCTGATGTCCTAAGCGCTATCGGATATGTCTGAGTGAGTCATACGAGAAATACAACTAATGTAAAATGTATGATTAAATAAGTCGTAAATCTAATAGTATACAAGCCATTCAATATGTATGCCGGCCGTTTGAGGCTTGACTAAATATACGTTTGATACAGTACCGAAATACCAGCTCCCATTGTTGTTTTAATTGGTTAACGTAATGAATAAACGTTATTTAAGATTTATACGGATATAAGTTTAAAACTATTTGACGTATAAGGGGTGTGATATGGTGTGGAAACCATTTTGTATACTTTATAAAAAACACACTTTGCATAATTAATTATGCACATTTTATTCAGAGTTTATTACACCAATAACAGAAACGCAATATTATACGCTTAATAAATTCAAGCTTACCAATACTGCAATCACAAATGAAATTTGTGCAGTAGAAGCAGACTAAATTTTATACGATTGGCAATATGGTACATGGCGCTAGCAAACATTACACACATGTTATAGACTAACACATGACCACCGATTGAATGTTCGAACACGAATGGTTATTACATCTCTGTTGAATATTGATGAAGCACGTGGAGTGCACTTTGTGTGATACAAACTGAAGACCATAACTCATTGCGACATGTCATGATCGTATTTCCAGATGGGACTCAAGGGTCAAAATTGGAGATGGTTGAAATTTTCAGTAATTAGTATAACTTTACATGTTACTGTTTTTGTTCACAGTATTATAAACATCTTGTATTGCCATCACACTTTTAATATAATACGATATTATTGTAAAATCTCTACTTTTCTCCGGAAGAGCGCATGTAGGCTTCACGTGTTATGGTTTGAAAAAGCTCCCATTCATTTAATATGTAAGAGTCAAATAATTATCAGTGCTCACTTTTTTATCCCACTTTTACGGCGAATTCGGTTGATTAAAGCCCCGTTGATTAAATTTCTGCTAAAACCACGGCATGAAATGACGTCATTTTTTCGACAAAATGACGTCATAAATCTAGCGAAATTATCCAGTTAAACTAATTTTGTTTTAATAAAAAGGTTAACTGAATGAAAAGTGGGATAAATAGAATAATAGGTAAGTGTTGATCATAGATCAGGTTAATCATGCTCGGCACGAAAACGAAAAGGCACTGACCAAGGCTCGTGCTTTTTGTTTTCTAAGCCTCGCATGATAAACCTGATCTATAATCAACACTAACCTATTATTCTCTTTATCTGTAGCTGAACTCATTCTTTATCAATTCACTAACATTTAACCGAAATATTGACCCAATTTTACATTCGTTATTAATCGAATATATCCGTATTGCGCGGAAAGCTAAATGTTTAGTATGATTATTGTCTTTGAATAGGAACGACACTATAAATGCGCTACTTTCTTGTTTTTGCTTTATTTGCTTCTTTCCATAGTATAAATAATTTTACCAAATCTCAAAATAAATAGTATAATTTAAAAAAATGTACTTAATTGATTATTTTGAAGTACTGTATGAAAACTTAAAATCCCTTTTCGAAGGATTAATTTTGACAGTGCAGACAATTCTAGATGGATAAAGTAACATTGACATTCACACATACATATGAATTATTCTGCTTATTCATACACATTAGCATTTTCAAATACAAGGACCACAACGATTTATATTTATCATTAATCAAATGCAAATTGATTTGTGTTAACATTAAATTACTCGTTTTATGTTATGTTTTCAATGCTCAATACTTTACATTTTTTTTATTTATTTATTAAAACCGTATATTAGAAAGAGAGAAAAGTAAATATTATAATGTATTTTGCCATACGAAACTTCTTTGAAAAATGCATAATCAATAGACACGAGCAATCAAATGCTAATAATATAAATCTATATTGTAATTTGTTACAGTGCTGCAGAATTGCAAGTAATTATCGTGACTAAACAAAATGAATGCGGAAGATTGTTACTTCTAGTGAGCGAGTTATCAAGTAAACAACCCCTGACATGCGATGTCTTGTCTCCGCTCGGCTTAGTAATGTCTGGATGAATGCCTTCCTAAACAGTATCCATAGCGATTGCGGTACTAAAACTACACTTCACGCCTATTGTCATGGAAATATGATTGAAGTGCGACCTTACATGTATGGGCGGCAAAATCAAAACATGTATGAGGTATCGTAACAAGCCACCCCCTGTTCCCTTGGTACCGTAAAGTAAAAACAAGAAGATATGGAGAAAGTTCTCTCTTGTTATTTCCCCCAATAGAATATAATTATTTGGGAAAATATATGAGGTATATGTGAATTATATACACGCATTTGCATTGTGGTTGTTTTTACTGCGTTCTCTCTGGCATTTATAAAATTATGTTTATACAACACATGTTGTTGGATAGAAGTTTCTGGAGATTCATTATTCCATTGTAAAAATAGTTTTAAAGGCGAATGATTTGACACCAGGTCAATAACCCACAGAATGTTAATAAATAAGCGCTTGACTTTGTTGATGCAAGACCGCGTTTCCCATCCCGATAAAACTAAGAACTAGCGAACTGCATATGCAATAAGCACACGTGTATGCATAAAAATCCCTTAACACAGTCATTTTAAATGTGGTTTTGATAAAGTTCAAAATAAGAACAGCTACCATACATTGAACGTTGCAAACCCCCAATGCTTAGCATTGACCGTTCCAAGGCGGTGACCCCAGCTTTATTCTACNTATTTATAAACAATTAAACTCCAGAAATATTGTCAGGAGAGAAATTGTTGTCCACATGTGATTCATTTAAGGTGAATGGCCAATCGCCTAAACAATAAAAACCAAAACATACAATACGACATTTATGATATTAAAACAATTATTAAAGTTTAGATGACTGCCTTGTAACGGCCAATGCACAGCATTATGGATTTACCCGGTTGAAAGGGAAAGGCAAACCTCACACTGAGACCCGAAATATTACCAAAATACATACTAACATCATAGCATCCCAACAAAAAAGCATAGCAAGATAATTTGCATTCGAATTTTTGTCATATATCTATTAGGTTCATTATCAGTCATACCAGTGTAATGTAACACGTCATAATAACACCTTGGTGAAACTCATAATGAAATGACTGAAAAACGAGAACAAAGGAAACGATTTATTAATTAAGACTTGACTACTTTCCCTGTTAATGAATAAGTGGAAGCATAATAAATAAAACAAAATCAAATTGTATTATATAATATCTTTATAATAACACACTCTATTTAACTACATGAGTTGTTACAAGTTGTTTTACTGACAATCACGACATACATGTATGGTCGTTACTTGCGAGAACTCAATGAGTAATTCGGTACAATTAGATACATTACTTGCAATTTAATTTCATTTTGTATTGATTACACTGGTGTTAAAAGAACCAGACCTTTTTAACTGAATTACTTCTCAACAATACATTTTAACATCTGCTGAGTTAAATTGTTCTGGGTTCTCACTGTCAACGAAAATAAGGATTTCTATCGAATTAAAAAAATATGTCATGAAAGTAATGCGCAAAAGAAAAGCTCTAGAAAGGCATTTGCATTTTGTAATATATAATTATTGATCAGAGGGCCACTGAATATGATCTGATAATCACTGGTAGAAAGGCAAATTGAGCGAGGCGCAGCCGAGATCCATATGTGTCTTCAGTGAAAATTAGTTCATATTCCATGACCTTCTAGTGATTAACTGTTTTATAATATGACTTCCTATATACCGGTTATCTTAAACTGATATAATACATGAATGTGCATTTTCATTTAAACAATGAAACGTTCACGTTGTTATTGCATATTATGTCATTAACTTAATGTCAATCGATGTGTCCCCATTTACAGCTTTTGGATAACGTTATTTATAGAGTCTAGAAATACGTGTCAATGCCAATTATTTTTAGACCAAATTTTGCGTTATGTATGGAAGCGCTGGAGGGCCCTTTTGACTTCTCACTATTGACTTGTGAGTTTCGACTTGCGAGTTAGGACTTGTGTCTTGTAACTTCTTAGTTGTGATTTTTTTTAAAATTAAACAGCACTTGAAGACGGCGAGCAAGCGAAGACGGTTGTGCGAGAATATGAAATTCGTGTTTGTATGTTGTTTTCTGTGCACTCTGTAGGAGACAACAGTTGATGTGGTGCCAGCCTATTTGCCTTTGTCGTCTCCGAATAATTAAAAAGCAACACTCATTGAAAGATATTTCAAACAAGGTTTTAGATACAGTGAAATTCTTGGATTTTAGCTGCTTAAGCATGGCATGTTATTGTCACTTCGTCAACTGAAAAGAGTCTTGAAGAAAATGAACCTGAAACGTCGAGGTGTACATCTGCAAGCGCACTTAAAAAGCGTTGTTCACGTAATTAGCATGGAAATGAATTATAGCGGACAGTCTGACAGCTATCGGACGATATGGCGCCGGCTGAAGGTTAATCATAATATGGTTGTAAGCCAATAAGATGTTATGGAAAAAATGAAGGCAATAGATCCAAACGGTGTTGAAATGAGAAAAGCAGATCGACTTAAAAGACGTCTCTATTGTACAAAAGGGCCAAACAACATCTGGCATGTAGATGGTTATGATAAGTTGAAGCCGTTTGGATTTTGTATTCACGGAGCGATAGATGGTTTTAGGAGGACAATTATCTGGTTAGAGGTTTCTGACACTAACAACGATCTCAAACTGATTGCCAGATATTATTTGGATGCATTGAAGTGCATTGAAAAAATCACCTCCCATACTGTGTTGCGATGCTGGAACAGAAAACAGTATTATATGCCTTCTACAACAATTCTTTCGGAATGAAGGAACCAGGAACCGACCCCTTTTCTGGGAGCCGCAGCGTTATTGTTGGAAGAAGCACTACTAACCAGCGCATTGAAAGATGGTGGGGTACGCTACGTCAACAAGGACTACAGTGGTGGATAAACTTTTTTCAAGAATTCGCGCGATTCCGGTGGTTTCACTGGATAGAATTGCTCAGCAGTGGAATGTACATGAAATTAGTCGTAAACACAATTTCGAAGCATATTACGGAAAACCTGACATTATGTACTTTTTACCTGAAACGTTTGGCGCACTTGATTATGGCACGTTGGTTTACAAACGTGATGTAACCTGTTGTAAAGACATGTACTCAGTTCCCAAAAGAGAGTTTGATGAGTTTGTTGAAGCCTGACCTCGAAATGCCAGCAGATGCCGATTCAGCATTAAAATTATTCCTGATTGAATGATTTAGTGGCAAACTCGTATGAAGAATATATTTAAAAATATGACGAAGGCTTTCAATGCTCTGTCTCAGTAAGACCACCTTTAAGACTGTATAAGATGTAGTTGTTGAAGATTTATTATTATATATATATATTTTAAAACTTTATTTAAACTCATCACTTCAAGAGTAAATGCATATAGGTTTTGTTTCATTACTATGTTTTTGTTTTACTTTCGTCTTATATATCTAAATTACAGGCGTTTAAGTTCTTATTCTAATGTCCCCAAGAGAAGACAGTTGTTGTTAAGCTATATCGTACACACCTTGGTTTAGCCTTTAATATTTCAATGTCTTCAATGAAAATTTACAGATAATTAAACCGCAGGAAACGAATATGGAACATAAAATGTAGTGTATTTATATGTCTTATATGCTCATGAAAAGGAATATGTCCCAATCAAAAAAGTTGATACAGGTAAACGACATTGGCAACGAAACATGATATTGTTTACTCAGTTTAAGACGAAAAACACATTTTAAAACAGTCACAATGTTTGCGTCTTCTGATTAGTCAGCCCACATATAGGTGTTATTTGGTGCTTCGGCGTAGTCCCATTTCGCTTGTCCGGGTCATAACAAGTACTAGATATGTATATTGCACGAGCAGTACTGGTGATCATTTATATGATCGATACAACATCTTAAATGGTTATGTTGTTAATGAAAAGCAGATGATAAGAAGTCGATTGCGGTAATGGTGTTCAAAATGATGACGATCATAACTGTATTCATGATGATGATTTTGTTGATTATGTAAACTTTAGTTCAATGTATTTTACAGTCCATAATGTAATTGGCATACGTATATTCTTATATTCGACTGTCCATTTTAACAAATATGTCATGCAAGCCAAACGTGATGTCTACATTCAATGCTCAGTAAGGTCGATGTCTTACTGTTAACGTTTCAGTAATAAAGCTGGATCTTTGAACTGTGTGACCAATTTTGTTAAGGTGTGCAGACTAACTAGGGCCCACATAATTTGCCATTCAGTTGATTACATTCTGGCTATTAAAATATGTTCACTGAAAACCTAGTCTAGAATATGCAAGAATGGGTCTACACTAGTCATAATGCCACTGATATTTTGCAAATTTTGATCAAGTCTTTTTTTAACAAATGTATTTTTGTCTTCAGTCCAGTTAATGAAAAAACAAAAGCTGACGCTGATTTAAACATCTTTTTACTAGCCAGTACTGGTAATGCGTGGTAAGGTCGGTTCCGAACTTTTCCAGAATGACAGTAAAACACTAAGGCTGATTTAAACAATAATGCAGTCGCATCACTAAGGGCACAAAAGTCTTACTTGTGACTTGGTACTTAATATGACTTTGAACTTGTTACTTCCTTCTTCTGACATGGTACTTAAGACTTCCTTCTTCTGACTTTGTACTTGTGACTAGTGACTTCCTTCTTCTGACTTAGTACTTTTGACTAGTTACCTCGTACTTGTGTGCTGAGTAATGACAGCGTACTTGTGACTTCCAACACTTAACGGTGATATTTACCTTTTATGTTAAGACCTCTATTGCAATTGCAGGGCATCAATACATAAATGCAGAACATCGACCACCATGAAGCTCTAAATGTATCATAAAATGCGACTGAATGAATTGAACAACTTGATTCTCTAGCCTAAGGGCATATTAAGTATAAAGCGCACTAAAGAGCCTTAAAATCAATGACAAAAAAAGCATTATTTTTATGGTACTCATTCCACCGGTGCAATTGGTCACTAGCAAATTTAACATAGATATAGAAAAGCTTTGGATATGAAATACCCCATATTTTGTTAGCTTACGAAACATTGTCCTTTTGTAACTTTTTCCTCGTGATGATGGTAATATCATTCTGTGCTTAACTTCAACAATAATTTCCTGACTAGCTCTCCTGAATTAAGAAGCTTTACAAGAGCTGACATGGGCAGCACGCACAGCTATGTGTAGTGCTTTAAGGTAGTGAAACAAAATCATTCTAATTAAAAACGGCAGTCAATTTTGCCAAAATTTTCACAAACCTATCCACGCCGGATCGGGAAATTGGGTCATGATAGTTATCAAATGTGTGCAGAATTTCAAGGCAATATATCAAAGGACCATGAAGATATTTGAGATGGTACGCAAACTAGGATAACATTTTCCAAGTGTTATATTACTGCTTCCTCATGTCAAGCGTAGCCAGTCTACTATGAGCCACAGTTGACCACAAAGGTCATCCATGGGTTATGATTTGAATAAACTCTTTACAGGTCCGTTAGTTGTTGAAGCATGTTTAACATCTCAGCTCTAGACCTTCAGGATCTTATGCTGAAAATTTTCATAGTATTTACTGAGTATTATTATTCAAAACTATTGTGTCTCAGGGTAGGGCTGTTTTGAACCCTAGTGTCATCATGCAATATTATCAAAAGTATTAGTAGAGATACACTATGTGTTACTACATACAAAATATCTGAAGACCTAAGGTGTTTTTTTAACCCTATGATCATCATTTTCATAAATTTTGGTAGAGATTCTCAGATTCACTTGGTGAAACTACAATGCAATTCGAAGTTATTTCTTCTATATTTCTTTTTTAAAGAAGATATGCTAACATTGTCCATAACTCAAAAAAGTATGATAGAATAAGCCAGTTCAAAACAGGTACCAATATATGCGGCTTATATATTAGTTCTGAAAGTTTGTTTAACAGATAAAGATAATTAATTTTATTAGAGATTCCTCGTTCATATTCACGTGTTTGGAAATATATTGAGAAGATACAATTTAATGAATGTAAAGATGTAAGTTTTTAAAAACATAATATTGACGCTTTAATACGGGCTATTCCCGATCACGGCGCATACATTTAACGTTAATGTTTTTTATGTTTTTAAACGCTTCCGGCTTAGATTTCATTGCAAGCGTCAACATTCAACATTCCCCTTTGCATCATTTTATACATTGCCATACGAAATAGTCGCAGTTTTTCGCTAAAACGCATAATATCATGATGTCAAATGGAGTCATGAGGTCAGATTTCATTTGCATACTCAAACATTATCTCCCTTGATTTCCGTGGCGCGGTTGTTGCTAGTTTGACAAACATGAATATGTATAACATCTCTAAATTATTATAGGATAATATTCACGCAAACTATAAACAAAAAACTAACATCATCTGACAAATCGCTGTCCGCCATGTCTCCAGGCTTAAAATGAGCGGTAATTCATCAGCACAACTTACAAGACACAAGTCAGAACTCACAATTTCCAACTCACAAGTCAAAAGTCAATAGTGAGAAGTCGAAAGGGCCATACAGCGCTTCCATAGTTATGTGATAAATATTTAATTCGAGAATATAAAATATATATTAATGTTTGCTGATCAGTGGCTGAAACAATTGAATTAAGAACAAATACAACTCACAACTCAAAAATAATTATATCGCATAGTACAACTAAAATTATCGAAAACTCTCGTGACTTGGACGTTAAAATGTAAAGATACAATTGGAAAATTAAACAAAACGCATATTCCATAATAGCTGTTCAATATATGTGCATATTTTACTTTTTGTGTATACCATGTTTTTACTTGTGTTGTAAGTATGTCAAGTCAGTTGTTTAAATTTCGAGTTTTAAAGTAGTAAAACGGAGTTCAGTTTGCCCTTTAAACCAAGATAACTTGAAACTAGTTGGGTAAACATAAACATAATTATGTACACATGCCATAAATTATATAACTTGGTCATTTATCCATGAATGTAAAACTTATGCCATAAACACAAACTTACATAAATTAATATAGTTATAACAATGGTTATGATATGATCTCCTACCCCACCAGGCTTTCAGACACGCACATATCCCAATAAAGTATTGCAGTTTGGTTGCTGAATTCATATTCATACAATTATAATTGAATTCAATTACTAAACGCAACTACACTTGTTTTCATTTGCGTAAGACAATCAGTTGACGTTTACACTGTAACAACGAATGAAAACCAGAATATATTACTAAAAATGTTATATCGTGGTAATAAAATGCAGAAACATTATCGTTTGTCATCGCAGCGTTAAAGTCCAAATGGTGCTGCAAAAAGAAACTTCTTTACCCAATAAGTTATCATCCATCGCGCGTTAATGCCCATTTTAATCACACTATCGCCAACTCTCTGAATTGCCGCGGATAAACACTGAAACCGATATCGGATTTGCGTTGATGCTCTTCTTACGCTTTCATTTGAGAGACTGTTTGTAAATCACGGCTGAATGTTTCAAGGACAATTTCGAAAACGTACGTATAACAAGTTTAAGTTGTTCTTCGTTAACGGAAATAATGTAAAGACAATAAATTAAAGCTCATATCTATAAACATTATTTGCATATAAATAAGTTTGAACACATGTGCTTATGCAAGCACATCAAACATAGTTAGTTTAGTGATATCAAAATGAAATATCAAATAAGGGTATTATGTGGATATACTTGGTAAATCGTTATTGCTTTGTCAAAATCTTTCCTTTTCTAGAAACGATGTATTAATTTGTTTTTCTTTAAGGATTTTTTTCTGTATACAACTACACTGACACTAAGGTCAGTTTAAAGTAAATGAGCAAGTCTAATACAATTGTGACAGTTATCAATTACACATAAATTCACTCGTATATTTAATTTGAGTGTGTAGTACTGATAACATATTTAAAAAACGCTATTTAACTCAACTGTTAGCTCTTTTTTACACTTATGTCTTATTTCTCTTTAAAATACAAGCATTGTTTTCTTAGTTATTAAAGATTGATGAATAGTAATTCATTCATTATTTTGAATGACTTAGAATATCGCCATATTTTGATGGTAAAAATGTGTTGAAAACATGTATGTTTGGTTCGTTCCAAAGATTGTAAATATAAAGAAAGGATTGAATTATTTCGAATGAAATGATATATTAACACAGCTGTTTGAAACTTAACTAGACTCAACTACATTCCTTTAGCCAAATGGTATTTGATGACCGTGTTTGATAATTTGTTTTTAATTGTCGCATAACTATTGCAATTCAATTACGAGTAAGGTAAGTGTGGGGTTAAAAGTGCTGTTTATTGTTGATATATTAACTTAACATATGGCAGAGCTACCCCGCCACGTTGCAGACACTTTGACATGAACTAATGTAAACACTCATTAAAACATTGTCGTGATGTAGTAGTGTTAAATATTTTATCCGTCCAATACATCAAAACATGATCATTGAGAATAACACCATGTTCCTTTACAGCAGAACGACAGAATACCACTTAATTGAGAAACACATTCAGTATAATCAATGTATGTCAAAGGAGCATCAATAATTCAGAGCCCTTCCCAAGTCACGACACAGTTGTTGAAGCGCGTCTTATTTGCGTAAGATTGTGTACGGATGGTAAAACGAGCTTTATTTTGTTTTTATATTGTTTTGCCATGCAATAACATTTTAAACACAGCATACTTTTAAACACGGCAATACAAAATAAATGCGAAATAGCTTGTCTAGATTTCGAAAATAAAACGATATAACTTTTAAGAAATAAAGTCTTTTATAGGGAAGTGTTTTACAAACGTCATTTCCTCAAATATTCCAGTGTGATTTGGAAACAAACCTAGGGTGTATACAACACTTCAGTATGTTTAAGTTTAATAGTGTTAATATTTTAATCTATGACAGTTTAGGTCTGTCAGAAGAGACTTACTTTCATGTTTTATGGCGCCGCTACAACATTACATGTGCCGACATAGTGAACTAAAATACTAATTGTATGTACAAAAAGTGTCACCACATAAGTGTAATCAATATCTTAAGAAACAGTCACTATATTGTATCAATCGACATAAGACGTCCAGAACTAAATACGTCATCTCTATATTAGGTATGTAGCTAAAGCAGAAGGTCAGCCCTCCATCAGTTTTGTTCTATTGTTCCATTTGTATGCCCCTACAAATGCCCTTTTAAAATATGCCACACCCTTTAAGTCCATTTTTCAATCTTCTTGCAAAACAACACACCTAACATGTGTGTATGGGCTATTGACGATTTTAATAGAGTCATCTCCTCAAATATCCATGTGTGATTTTGAAACAGACTTATGGTGCAGACAACACATACGTAGTTTAAAGTTTAATATTGTAAATACTTAAATCTTTGACATTAAAGGTCTGTCAGAAATGATGAAATTTCATGTTAAATGTCGCCGCTACAACATCACATGTGCCGACATAGTAAAATAAAATAATAATTGTATCTACAAAAAGTTTCACCACATCAGTGTCATCAATATCTTAAGAAACAGGCATTATATCGTATACATCGACATCAGATGTCCTTAACTAAAGACATCATCTCTACAAAAGGGATGTAGTTAAAGAAAAAGATCAGCATCCCCGTCAGTTTTGCCGAATTGTTCCATTTGTATGCCCCTTTCCTTTTAAATACATTTGTATACCACAACCTTTTTGTCCCTTTTTCATTGTTCAATTTTCTTGCAAAACAAAACAAACGCGTTTGTATTGGCTATTGAGAATTTTATAGAGTAAAACACGGTTTTTTGTGATATTAATATAAACTTTCTGAAAATAAAGAACATTCCTCATTAAATAAATGTTGATTTGATTATTGAATATAAATACTTGAGTGAAACAAGCACAAGTAAATCACTTATAACGCATAATATTAAACAAACCAATTTTTTTCGCGAAACAGGTTACCCGGATACTATTCAGGCCTCTCTGTCATATTTTATTCTATATCATCTGATTGAAACTATTAAAAAAAATGAGTGAAGACTCATTCAGAATGCGTTCAGGCAAAATTAAGAATGTATCGCCTTTATGGCTTTATTGACAACCTGATTACTACATTTCTACACGCAGAGATGGATCGGAGCTACATCTACACTAGGGTCTAATGATGTTTATTTAGAGGCGCACGCAAATTCACCGAGGCGCAGTCGAGGCCCATATATGCACCTGTTATTTACAAATGAAACTCTTTACTCGGAGTTTTTCTTTCTTTCTCTTTTTTCGTACTGTAAATATTGTGAAACATAAAAACTAACTATGTTCGTCTGAAAACTGAAGACTGTGTTTGTATAGGGAGATGAACTTTGTATGACATTATCTTTCGTTCTATTCATATTCAAACATGCTAACTAAGTTAGTATAAATATTGTATGTAATTCTGTGTAAAAGAATGTGTACTATTTGAAATCAATATGTTCAAACTTAACTAAATCATAAACATAACGTAAATCGATGTGTATCGATGTAGAGCTTTAGGATAACATTATTTCTTGCGTATAGAAATACGTATCAATTTCAGTTATTTGTAGACCATATTCAACGTATTTGAGAACCGAAATTCGAGAATATTAAATTTATTAATGTTCGCTCGTCAGTAGCTCAAACAATGGAATTTAGAACACATAACACTTACAACTTACACATAGTTATATCGCATAGCACAGCTTAAGTTAACGAAGACTCACACGTCTTTGACGTTAATATGTAAACACACAATTGGATAATCAAACTAAATGCATATTCCACAAAGATGTTCAATATATGTGCAAATGCTACCTATTTAATATACCATGTTTTAACCTTTAACCTCTTTAACTATGTCATTTGTCCATGAATGTCAAAACGTATGCCATAATACAAACATATATACATGAATATAGTTATTACAATGGTTATGACATGATCGCTTACCCCTAACAGGCTTTCAGACACACACATATCCCAATAAGGTATTGCAGTTTTGTTGCTGAATTCATATTAATACAAATATAATTGAATTTAATTACTTAACGTTATAACATTTGTTCTCGTCTGCGTTATATAATCAGTTGATGTTTACACTGTAACACCGAATAAAAACCGGATTCTAGAAAACTAACAATGTTATATCTTGGTAATACAATGCAGAAACATAATCATTTGTCATCACAGCGTTGATTTTCCAATGTTGCTGCGAATAGCAACTTTTTTACCCCATTAGTAATCATCCATCGCGCGTTAATGTCTATTTTAATCTCACTATCGCAGACTCGCTGAATTCCCGCGGATACAAACTGAGACCGATATCGGGTTTTCGTTGATGCTCTTCTCACGCTTTCATTTAAGAGATTGTTTGCAAATCCGTGTTGAACGTTTCAAGGACAATTTCGAGAACCTACGAATACAAAGTTCAACTTTTTCTCCGTTAACGGTAATTATGTAACGACAATTAATGAAAGCTCCTACCAAAAAACATTATTTGCAGATAAATAAGTTTGAACACATGTGATTATGCAAGCACATCCAACAAAGTTAGTTTAGTGATATAAAAATGAAATATCCATTTAGGTTGTTATGTGGATTTACTTGGTAGCATCATAATTTATTATATTGATATAAGAATACTGGTTATATCGTTCATGTCAAAATCGTGCCTTTTCTGGAAACGATTGATTAATTTGCTTTTCTTTAAAGTAACAATAAAGGTGAAGATCCGAAATTATTTACCGATTTTTAAATATTTTTTTCACATTTTATTTATAAAGGTTATCAAAAAACAATATATAGAGAATACTAGGTCGGTGCCGAATAAAGCAAAGTTTATTTTGCGAGGCTTAGAAAATCTGAACCACGAGTCTTGGCGAGTGGTTCAGATTTTCGGGCCGAGCAATATAAACTGCGCTTTATTCGGCACCGACCTAGTATTTGATTTATCCCATCAATATTCTATTTATCATACATTTTTTATATTCAATTTGTTTCTTATGCAATCAAAAATCAAAATCAGATACAATTAACTGAATCTAACCTTGCGTAGTAATATTGAAATTGTGTGTGGTCTTTCCCGTTTACGCCACCCGAAATAGTCCTTAAGAATTCCACGCAAAAGCAGAATAACAAGACAAAATATCGCTATATGCCTCGATTCAAATTAANCATACTTTCCTTAAAATAAAGCGTTCTTAATATTAATTATGCCTAATGTGACACAGTAGCTTTTATATAATCACACTTCGTTCAGCGAATCACTGTGGTCAGTGAAGCGTTAATCTTTATCGAACATAACATAACATACATGTTGTCTTATATTTTTATTACGAGAATATTGTGTTGTTTGTACTACGTCATCAATATATGCGTACTCTACGAAAGAAGCCTAGGAACATCGGAGATAGCGAAAATGTACGGAAATTGCAAAATATAAACATTTCTTCAAATAATGAAACGGGCATATCTTCCATAATTCTTGACAACGTTGCACCTAAGCTGTGTTTTTATCATTTTTTATGCAAGAGTAACTGAAATCCGGTTAAAATTAAACCAGTTTATATGCATAATAATTGGATTTGTCACCTTTATTGCTACTTTAAGGATTATTTATGTATACAACGACACTGACACTAAGGTTAGTTTAAAGTTAATATGCAAGTCTGATCAACCTATGACAGCAATCAATTACACATACTTTAACTCGTATATTCAGTTTGAATGTAATACATATAACATATTTAATAAACACTATTTAACTAACGTCTTAAGAAAGTTTGAGCATACGATGTTGATAGTGAAACAAACACACGCCTTTGAATGATTATTTTGCACAAGTAATTAACCGTCCTCACTTAGCTCTTTGGACTGGCAGGTATTAATTCTCAATAAAATAAAGCTATGTGTTCTCAGTAATGAAATATTGATGAATAACAATTCAGTAATTATTTTGCATGATTTAGAATATCGCCATATTTCGATGGTAAAATATGTGTTGGAAACATGTATGTTTGGTTCGTTCCAAAGATCATAAATAAAAAGAAGTATTGAATTATTTCGTATGAATTGCTGTTTGAAACTTAACTTATCCTTTTGCCAAATGTGATTTGATGACATGTGTTTGTAAAAGTTCTGTTTGCATGAAGCATTTTTCAAATTAAGTAATTGAATGTTTGACCAATTTTGCTTTTATTTTTGCATAACTATTGCCATAAAATAACGAGTAATGTAAGTGTCGGGTAAAACGTGCTGTTTATTGTTGAGATATTAATTAACATATCACATAACAATTTTGCCACGTTGAATACACTTTACACCTGAATTAATGTCAACAATTCTTTAAACATTGGCGTGATGTATTAGTTTTAAATATTTTATTCGTCCAATACATCAAAACATGATTCTTGAAAATAACACCATGTTCCTTTTCAGCTGAAGAACGACAAAATACCACTTAATTGACGAACACATCCAGCATATTCTATGTATGTCAAAGGAGCATCAATTATTCAGCGCCCTACCCTAGTCACGTGACAAAGTTTTTGAAGAGCGTCTTATTTCTGTTAGGTTGTGTATGGATGGCAAAACGAGCTTTATATTGTTTTTATATTGTTTTTCATGCAATAACAAATGAAACACAGCGGAATTTAAAAGAAGGCAATACAAATTGAATGCGAAATAAATAGCCTGTCTAGATTGCGAAAATTAAACGACATAAACTTTAAAACTAAACACAAAATTTAGTTGTATTTTATAAACGTCATCTCCTAAAATATTCGTGTGTGATTTTGAAACAGACTTTAATAGTGTAAATATTTAAATACATGGCAGTGAAGGTCTATCGGAAGTGGCTTAGTTTCATGTTATATGGCGCCGCTACAACCTTCTATGTGCTGAAATAGTAAAATAAAATAATAATTGTATGTACAAAAAGTGTCAAAGAATCAGTGTAATTAATATCATAAGAAACAGGCATTATAGTGTATCAACCGACATCAGACGTCCTAAACAAAAGACGTCATCTCTATATTAGGGATGTAGCTAAAGAGAAGGTCAGCCCCGTCAGTTTGACCCATTGTTCCGTATGTATGCCCCTCCCTTTTAAAATATATCACATCCTGTTAGTCCCTTTTTCAATTTTCAATCTTCTTGCAAAATAACACACCTAACGCATTTGTATCGGGGTATTGATGATTTTATAGAGTAAAATACGGTTTAATTTTATATTAACATCAACTTACTCTAAATAAAGAAAATTCTTCATTAAATTAATGCTGATTGATTACTGAAAATACGTTCTTAAACGGAGCCAGCACAAGTAAATAACTAACAATGCACAACATAAGAAAACATATTTAACGAAACAGGATATCCAGAACCTATTCAGGCCCATCTGTCATATTTTATTCTATACCATCTTAATGAAACTATTTAAATAAAGGATTACAGACTAAATCAAAATGCGTACAGGCAAAAGTAAGAATGTATCGCCTTTATGGCTTTATTGAACCTGATTACAACATGTCTACACGCAGAAATGGCTCGGAGCTAGTTCTACAATAGGGTCAAATGATGTTTTGAAACGAGGCCGTAACTACGCGTATGTAAACAACTGCTACTGTACAGGTGCGTAGCCACAACCACCTGTGCGCTGTTTATTAATACAACGTGTTTTGCTTTGTTGTTGTTTGCTATGTATTGCTTATCTTATTAGCCATAAGTTTATCCTCTTTCATTATTTGTGATTTTATTTTATATGTTACTCATATTTGAGCCCTAATGCCGATTCAATATACTTGTTATTGTGCAATTCACTTTAATTCTGTACTTAAGCCCTCAAATTGCTGTAATAATACATGTTTTCTGAATGACTTCCCCCGATTCCACTAACTTTACTAACCGCTTATATTTTTAATCAATAATTTATTGTTTAATATTGAGACCGGAACCTTACATATGTCTAATTTATTAAATGTATTTGATAATATTTACCCATGTTGTATTTATGTATACCTGGGATAAATAAAGATATGTTCTGTTCTGTTCTGTTTATTTAGACGCGAATTGCATACTTGGAACGGTCAAGCGATAAGTTCGTTGCTTAGTGGATGTAGAACTACGTTTACAGAACAGTATATTCAGATGGCGACGCAACGACACATATTTACAAATTGTATAATACATAAGTCTGAATTAAAAATATATTTTCATTTTGTGAAATAACTAATGTTATCGAAGAACATTAAGACAATAAGATGACACACTCTTCTTGGTAATGTTTACAAATGGTACAAAATGTGTATATACATGATAAAAAACAAGTTGATAAAAACAATAAAAAAATTGTTTGAAATTTCTTTATGCTAAATACTGGCAGTTTGACAATAAAGGGGTTTTATTTCATCAATAAGCTGCATCAAATTTCCAGACTTTAAATAGTAAAACTTGTATCACATGCTTACATTGAAACAATTGTATAAAGCATTTTTTTTTAAAGTTGTAATTCGTATACTTAGACATGAAAATTATGTCACCTAACGGAACTATTGATGAAATGTGTTTTTTCACTAAAGCTTCAGTACATCATTTAAAATTAAAGAAATAATTACCTTGTCCGATCTTGATTCCTGTCACGTAAAGTCCCAATAAAATCATCATTGTGTCATGAAAACGCAACCATTTGGATAACGTAAGAAGCATTATAATTTTCACATGCCCATGTTATAGTGTTCATATTAATATGCGCCAGTTCAAATTAGAATTATACAATCACCATTAAATGATAGAATATCCCAATGAAGTCAACATCATTTTTATACTATTCTTTGGCAACGGTTGTCGAACATTAAGGCTGCCGTCGGTAGAAACAATACATGCTGCATGTGTGCTGTTAATCGGTCTATCACGGACACTTCACAATTTAATTCTGGTGTTATCACACCGGGCGCTGCAGTTTATCCATGACACAGCGAGATATGCTATCGGAGGTTTGACATGATATAGTCCCCATGTATTGTATTTTATAAAATGCCATTGCATTTATAAAGGGGTGAGATTGCGTCATCAATAATTGTCTTAAGAAGCATTTGATACAATTGAAAATGTTGATTGAAATATGTTGACGTCCTTTCCCAATATATACGTCTAGGTTTCTCTCAGATATGTAGATAAGCATTCTAATTGACGAATATTTCAATATGTTTTATAACATTTAAAATGAAAATAAAAAATACATCAATATATGAAAAAATATATGTTTGTGTTTACGGTTAATAATAATAAATCATATTCGATTTAAAATGTCAACTTGTGAACTTGTGAGATATATTCTTATTATTAATAGTTATTCGTCATTTCTTAGAATATTTGTATTGGTGTCTTGCGGATATCTTGATACGCATTCACCTAGACGTATATCCCGACAAATATGATTGATTTATGTAGCTGAGAATACAACAGAGATAGATGTATTGTCAGAGCTAATAAAAGACGTAATATATCTTCAATAGTATACAGCAGTTAATAGAACTTGTTATATCGAGATATCACACATACCATAAGTCATAAATTTAATTTTCAGAAGATGTTTTCTGATCTGCCTGAAATACAAGACTTACATGATGTAATTTTATCAATAGAAGTCTAACATTATAAAATGGTATCAATAGAAGACTAACATGATGTTGTTTTATCAAAAGAAGACTACACAGATGTACTTTTATCAATAGAAGACTACACTGATGTACTTTTATCAATAGAAGACTCCAATAATGTACTTTTATCAATAGAAGACTAACACAATGTACTTTTATCAATAGAAGACTACACTGATGTACAACTATCAATAGAAGACTAGCACGATGTAATTGTATCAATAGAAGACTACACTGATGTTCTTTTATCAATAGAAGACTACAATGATGTACTTTTATCAATAGAAGACTAACGCAATGTACTTTTATCAATAGAAGACTAGCACGATGTAATTGTATCAATAGAAGACTACACTGATGTAATTGTATCAATAGAAGACTACACTGGTGTACTTTTATCAACAGAGGACTAGCACGATGTAATTGTATCAATAGAAGACAATACTGATGTAATTGTATCAATAGAATCAAGTAGGTTTTACATTATTAGATGCTTCAAAAGTCTTGCATATTTTCTCTTATATGAACAGTGTATACATTATACATGAATTGAAATTCATGAAACTATATGTTATTTACACAACATCGTCGCGATAAAGTGTAGTCATTACGTAGAGATAACCTTAAAAAGCGTAAATTCGCAAAATATAATTATTAATTTGTATTTTTAGGTTTATATATCATTGTTTGGCCTTGATTTCTTGTTCCATTTGATTGTTAAGTGTATATGCAATTGTTTATGAAGATTATTATCTTAATAATATGTACATTATTTATAAATATGTATATTCTACGTGCAAGTTAGACTGTACAAGTAATTGAACTAAACGCTATTACATAGTTGAACATGTCTTCATTATTTAAATATATCAAACAGTAGTGTGTCAGCATCCGATGGCGATATAAATTAAACTCAAAAATTCAATAAAACAACATATGAGTCCAGTTACAAATAAGTTATAACGTAATAATATTATGCATACTTTTGCTAGAGACGACTTAAATAATATATTCTCGACGAAAATTGATCACATTTTGAATTGTTTTACATTTAAAATTAATTATAATGCATTGTTATATATTAATATAATTGTTTGTTTATTATAGTGTCATCTCTCGCGATTACGGAACTGTCAATTTGATTTCTGAGACACCGTTACTGACGAAAATCAGGAAGGCAATCGGTACGGTCCCTCTATTTAACAAGCTGCTGGGTCAGAAACATATTTATTTAGTTTGCTCAACCCGACGTTCACTCGATGAATATGAACATATCGCAGTTTTCTTTGTCAATACGGACAATCATTTATTATTGTTCAAACATAATTTACAAACATTGAAATTAATATTTCATGTCAACCNGAACCAGGTCCAGGGTTCGGTTCAACGCCGTGCACGGCAAGGAGCAAAAATAACGTCACACGAATGCACAGAGATATACTGGAACCACTAACAATCAGAACTTGTAATTTTGTTTTACATTTAATAGGCTGCGTGAAACAACCTATTCTAGCACGCCAAATTTCAGTACAGACGCCCATGACGCTCTTGACTAAGTTGCGCTCTATCCAAGCGTATCGAAAAAAGGGATAAATGGAGGTTTTACACTAAGCCTTATTTACCAGATTCACGATAAACACGATTCTCGATAAATAGTCAATTACAGGTAGCACAGGTAGTGTTACTAAAAATAGATCATCGACACGTATCAAAGTTATTTAGAATAAAGTTTCTCACAATAAGTCTCTCACCTCTAGATTAAAAAATCAGTATGATATATCCTTTCATATTTCACGCAACTTAAATTATCCTTCTATAATTCGCAATTCACAGTTTAAATCACTTTTTTTTCTCCGCAAAATATAAACAAACTTCAATCAATGGAAATCATCTCTATATAAGGGATGAGGCTAAAGCCAAATGTCAGCACCCCGTCAGTTTTGCCTCATTGTTCTATTTGTATGCCCATTTCCTTTTAAATATGTCACACCCTTTTCGTCCCTTTTTCATTGTTCAATTTTCTTGCAAAACAAAACACCAAACCAAATTTGTATTTGCTATTGACGATTTAATAGGTTAAATACGATATTATTTGATATTAGTATAAACTTTCTGAAAACAAAGAACATTCCTCCTTAAATAAATGCTGAATCGATTATTGAATATACGAACTTAAGTGAAACCAGCACAAGTAACTCACTTATAACGCATAACATTAAACTTTTTTTTTCGCGAAACAGGTTACCCGAAATATATTCATGTCTCTCTGTCATATGTTATTCTATATCATTTTAATAAGATTATAAAAAAATAGAAAAGACTCCTGCAAAATGCGTACAGGCAAAAGTCAGAATATATCGCCTTTATGGCTTTATTGACAACCTGATTACTACATGTCTACACGCAGAGATGGATCGGAGCTAGTTCTACGCTAGGGTCTAATGATGTTTGTTTAGAGGCGCATTGCAAACTTGGAAAGGTCAAGCGGTTAGTTCGCTGCTTATTGGATGTATAACTTATTTTACAGAACAGTGTATTTAGATGGGGACGCAACGACACATATTTACAAATTGTATAATGCATATTTTTCAATTAAAAACAGTCATATATTGTTTTTGTGAAATAACTAATTTTATCATAGAAATTTAAGACCATTTGATGACACCATCTTCTTTGTAATGTTTATAAATGGTACAAAATGTGTATAAACAAGATAATACTTTTGTTTTAAACAACAAACATCGTTTTAAATTGTGACATACTGATTGCGTTATGCTGAATACTTGCATGTTTGATAATAAAGGCCTTTCACTTAAAGCCGGCCGAGTTGATATTTCTCACAACAATTTGGTTTTCTAAACTGACCAGAATTGATCAGTATTCATCAGATATATTCTAAAGCTTTACTCTTCCATACTGATTTTCGCAAAAAATGTGACAAAAAATGCCAAAAGCATAACAAATACGAAACCTAATCATGTACATAACGGAATCCTCAAGACTATTATTAACCTATGACGTATGCACGCTTTGGGTCACGTGAGCGGCAATTTCACATGATTTCTACTTAAGCGCTTTTCAAAACAAAGAAGAACTACTAAATAACACGGTTTCTCCATGGCAAATGGCGTTGTAAACAATGATGCAATGGTCACGTGGTTTTACATGTGACCCGCGCGTGTTTAAATGTAGATCATTTCTGTCCATGGACAGAAATTGAAAAGCCCTATCTTTGTACTGAATTTAGGCATTTCTTGACCGATTTTGACCAAATGTTTTGCACATCTGACATAAATACCATCACATTTTGACTCATAATCACTTTTTTGCGGCACTGAACAAAAATGGGAAAATATACCAACATCAACTCGGCCGGCTTTAATCAATTATTTGCATCAAATTTCCAGAATTTAAAAAGTAAAACTTATAAAACATGCTTACATTTACAATACATGTATGCAGCAATTTATTATTCTAAAGTAGCACTTTGATTACTTTGACATGAAAAGTATGTCACCTAAAAGAAATATTGATGACATTTATTTTTCATTTTAGCTTTCGTAAATCATTCAAAATTACAGAAATAATTACCTTGTCCGAGTCTAATTCCTGTCACGTAAAGTCCCAATAAAATCATCATTGCGTCATCAAAGCGCAACCATTTGGATAACGTAAAAAGCATTCTAATTTTCACATGCCTATAAAAAGTTCACAAAAATATGCGCCAGTTCTACATTAGAATTATACAATCACCATTGACTCATAGAATATCCCAATAAAGTCAACATCATTTAATTCTTTTCTTTAGCAACGCTTGCCGAACATTCAGGTTGCCGTCGGTAGATACGACACCCTGCGGCATTAGCGATGAAGAATCGGTCTTTCGCGGAAACTTCACAATTTAATTATGATGTAATCACACCGGGCGCTGCTGTTTATCCATGGTGCAGCGAGCTGTGATATCGAAGGTGTTACTCTGTCCACATAGCGGTCTCTTGATACAACGTTAAGATGCAATATTGGCAATTCTTGTTGTCTTGCAGATTGGGTTTTTATGTCCCTGTAGTGAAAACATTGACATCATATTTTTTTAAAAATATAATTACAATTGTTAAATTACGTAGAAAAATTGTAATTATATTAGAAAAAATATGATGTAAGTGTTTTGATATTTCATATTTGTAATTGCCGTTAAATATGCATAGTAATTAAAATAATAAATTAAAGCAATGTTTTTTGTTTAAATCTCATTAATTTAACACAATATCAAAAACAAATGTTTTAATATTCTATTCGATCAAACTGGCACAATTTAGTGAATTTAAAAAACATACTCTCTCGTCAAAAAAAATAAAGTAATTTACAATGTTGCCAGATTCATTACTGATTACAAACTTCGTTATGAAAAAAATACAAACATTTGCTGCTTCTTAAATAAATATTGTATGTAACCCTATATATAGTTTTTATTATTACTTGTTTGCTCTTTTCTTTGTGTGTTGTTAATACGTACACTTTTGTACTAATATGTGAACACTTTCATTGTAGTTTGTGTTTATTTGCATGATTGTATTTGTTTTGTACTCATGCAGTTTGACTATACTTTGTTTATTTGTATAAAAATGGTTAAAGGCGTTTTGCTGATATTCCAATAAAAAACTTTAAACTATAAATTGACAAATCCACAGTTTCATAAATATAATAAAATTGCTTTATATGATGATGATGACAATGTATGTAGCATAGTCTCGCAAATGAGTATAGGATTTATTTAGATAGATACATAATTAAATAAATTAGTAAATAAATAAATAAATAAATAAATAAATAAATAAATAAATAAATAGATATATAGATAGATAGATAGATATATATATAGATAGATATATAAATAGATAGATAGATAGATGGCTTGATGGATGGATGAATATATAGATAGATAGATAGATATATAGATAGATAGATAGATGGATAGATAGATTGATAGATAGATAGATAGATAGATAAAACACATTATAATTATATAGCAAGTGTAGGTGGAGTTATAGGACTTGTTATTAACTCATCCTCCTTAATAATATAGTGCACAACTATATCAGCCTAAACAATAAAGGGATACAGGAAAGAATGGAAACGTTTAACATGTCTTGTATAACTTCATTTTTTTTATTTTACACTATTACTATGCGACTTTGAATTCCATGTGTGTCAATAGAAGTCAATTGATTTAAGAATAAGGTTGTTCTACAAAATTTATTTTTGTTAATATACTAATGCTTTAGTCGAATTTAAAGCTAAATACATGATGCATTATACGTTATTTAATCCGTTTTTTTCCTGCATTGAATATTTTTAAACACATGTATTATCAAAACTGTTGACCATTGCGCGTACATAATTATGTCTTTCTCATGCAGAGAAAGTAAAACTAATATTCTACATATGGATATGAATATTCTGTTCTGTGTTCCATAAGCGATACACACCACCAAGAAACATTTTCGGATAATTGAAATATAAACAACACTCAGTGTTTGAATGGGTCTCCCATTGGAATAGGTGTCATGTGAGCGAACTCCATCGATGAGCATCTATGCAGAACAACAGAACAGAACAGAACAGAACAGAATATTTTATTTTAGCTTAAGCATACAGCTCATCGCCATAAACATACATATGCAATAACAGCATGCGTTACAATTATATACAAAACATACATCATTTTGAGGACAGATCAATTTAAAAATGAATGACATACAACAAAACAATCACGTCTGATATCCTCCGTGGAATCACTTCGTGTCTGCTACGCCAGCATCAAACCTACACGATCTCTGAAGAAGATGAGATATTAAAACCAATATTAGAGAATGCAATTCTTGCCAGAACAACCCCATACATCGCGTTGTTATAAGTGTCACAGTGTTAACAAATATAACAGAAATACACACTTTGTTCGTTAAAGTTAAAAAAATTAAACGTTATTAGATTTAGCATTTCTTCTGAACGTCTTATTATAGTTTTTTTATTCATCGAAGATTTATATGTTTTCAAAACTATCTTAGTAGGATCTTTAAAACGCGCTTTAATTACATCTCTTTTTTTATTAAGCTCAAGCAAAAATACAGGGGCTTTATTTAACGATCCGAGTAATGCTGGTTATGTTGAGTGGAATACACAATAGAGTTACACTATAACGATTTAGATAAACTTTACATACACGTTTATTAAATAAAAATAGCGCATGCATTATGGTTTCGAAATCACGTTGTATGGAATAGTCACGTTTCTATTCCCATCGTTATTTAAATAATTCCTCAATAATAACTCGACAACAGGGTAAGTATATATGGGTCATTGTGTCACCAGAGAGAGTTACTTGGTAACATTTAAGTTAAAGATGAAGCCTTGAGGTTAAAGGACTACTGGTAATCTGGATTGGAATTAATTTTGTATCTCGCTTAACGTTTCAGCATATTTAACACCCACGTAAATTGTAATCTAAATTGTAATGTAAAGTATCTAGTTTTAGACTTCAAAGAAGCAGTCAGGTATTTATACAGATTTCTAAGTTAAAGATCAGTGTGTACTTTGTCTGATTCTAAAACACATTGGTAAATATTTTCACTTTATTTTCAAAACTCATTGAGACACATCCGATAGTGGTTTGGAAATAATGTGCCGTTTATCTTGTCATCATTCGCAATGGCACTTGGTTAATTATGTCATTGGAGTGAAAAGGTTGGCATACAATATTAATTTCAATGAGTGTAAATTACATGTGAATAATAATAAATAATTGTCAGCATTGACAAAGGAAATTGAGATCTATGCATAATCATCGATTCATCTTCCCGTCTATCAAACTAAATACAGATCATGGCTTTCTGAAAACTTGCACTTTTGATTTGTTTTAACTTTAAGTTATAATTTTATAATGAATCTTTTATTTATTTCTCTATATCATGTTAAATTCCTGAGTTGATGATGTATACTGCTTTGTTTTTTTTCTGCTTAATATAAATACACGTTTTACATTTGTTGAGAATAATTTATTTCGTCATCGGATGGTATAAATGCAGAAACATTAGTATTAGATTAATTCAAATAATGAAGACATGTTCAACTATGTAGCATTTTTTTGTTTATGTCTTCACAAAGTATTATTTGACATTGACCATATACATATACTTGTAAAATTAACCTTTAATAAAGAACACACGAGAAAAAAAACTTACACAAAAAACCTACTTGAATTATAAATATTTACGAACTGGTTGTACTTAAAGATATATTTATTAACTATTGACACCAAACTTAGAAATGTCCAATATAAATACCGCATGCACATTTTACCAAACAATACTTACCTTCATAAATGCAACCTCGTTCCATCAACATTATGTGATTTTTGTTATATGCAATCAGAAAAAAATATTCACGTATTCTGGGATTGTCATTTTATTCAAACGTTTTAGATGGATGTACACAAACTTTATTTACAACAAATTAGAAAGGTTAGAAAACGTCGAACTAAATTTTGCAACTATATCATTCTGTAATTTGACCATGGCTGATTCCGACAATGCACAGGTTATTTACCATATAATTATTGGCTAAATATTTTATCTTTGTGAAACAAATTTACTATTTTGTGTTTATTTGACATATTATGTTATATGCAAAGTGTATTATGTTTACAATGGAAATAAAACATGGAATTACAAAAGATATATTAATTGGCGGATGTATAATTTGAAACATACTATATGTGATTATGAAGATCAAAAATATGATGACATGTAATTAATTGCTTTTAAATTTGCAAGAATTTGTATAAAGAATCTTAATTTATCTGAGTACATGTGTTTTTGTCCAGCCACAGATCTGATGTAACACGATTCTTTGAACATTTCGAGAACACCATAACAACGTCTGATGCGTGTAAAGTATTCAACTAGAGTCAATGGAAAATTGTTAATTTAGTATATTTTTTCGTACTGTACCTTAAACAACCAATTGGAAAATTTAACTAAAAACTGTTTGATCACGCATTTCATTAAAAGTAATGTTTAAAATATGTATTTATTAAATTTAATATATATTGCAATATGTATGTGTAAACGAACCATGTAATTAAGCTGTATGGTAAAAACAATGCACACGAATGTAAACGGTAGAATCATGTTGAATTTTCTATAATATATAATAATATGTGTGATCAGCGATTTGTTTTTGCATATTCAGTATTCTTGATGAACAACAACGTTTAAGTTCTGGTCCTAAATGGATTCATTCAAACATATCGCTTTTAAACGTTCAAGCTTGATTAACCGCTTTGTATTAAACATTCAATTTAATGGAAAGAAAACAAAAGTAATGGATACATAAATTGATTGTGGCCATATACTTTAACATCTGCAGGATTATAAAAAACAAACACATATACTCAGTCGTAAATCTCTACTCTACACGTCGGTTACGCTACAGCATTAAATGTAATGCAAACAAATGCCAATATGTGAACATGACTCATCTGACCTAATTGGCTATACATTTAGATAGACATTAAATTCGTTTAATCGATATGCAGGAATGAAAATAATTTCGTAATAAAATTGACAAGGACCGGGTTAATATAGATGTTATGTTATGAGCGTATATACAAGGTTTTCGTAGATCTCTACGGTTTCTACTTATTTGCTTTATCTAACTTTCAACCGAATGCAGGCGTATAATATGAAGGTCATAGCGGTACAAACGAAGTTCGATGAAATATATCGTGTAGTTTAAATTCAGTTCAGACATCGCAGACAGCACAGTCTGCCAAAGAAAGAACAATGAGATCAGCAATAGGCTCTACTTAACGAAGCTCAAATGTTAGGATTGTGTATTCAGCAAGGAAATGCAACAGAGTTCTGTCACGATATACAAAAAGAATTTGATGAAAGGGTTCGTGAACATATTGCTTAAATAAAAAGTCCAGCGTTTACAGCTTTAATTTGATTTGGATTATTATACAATTTGTGTGCACAAATAACATACTTTGCATACATCAACACATTTTGATAGTGATCATGAACAGTGAAGAATTCTGGAGAGGAAAAAAAAACTTAACTTGAATGACTAAATGTACCTAAATATAGTTGTACATAGTTTTATTGTAATGTACATAATTCCATGATTTCAAAATCACATCAACACTCGACAGTTTGGATGATGTATAATTGTATTATTACATCGGAACAACTATGGCTATGGTTATGTTAAGACAAGTAAACTATTGTAAATAGTTACACTTTAATGAACGTTCATTTGATAGTTATACTAGGAACGAAAAGTGTACATTGTATTAAAAATAAAAAGTTATGTAATGCATACGCTTGGTATTTGGTTCTCTCTTTTAACTTTTTTCAGGAACGATAGTATTGATAATCGAAGCATCAATTACCATAAAACATGAATTTGAAAGGGTGTTATTTCAAGAAATATGATTATAAGTAGCGAAAATGCACACATTCTCACGGTAAGGATCTACCTATGTTAATATTGAAAGTCGTCGCAATAGACATCAATAGTTGTTTAAGGAATACCACTGAATAAATTGCAGAGGCAAATTTACATCACATTATCACATTGAGACCTACTAGTATTTCCAAGTAGTAGTTCACACGATATAGCTGACTGCATACATTTCAGAAAAAACGACGGAGCAGAAAATGTCTTGTTAAATATGAAGCCACACATACATTACCTCTGCACATGCTCTTGTCTATTTAGAGTCAGAGTGTGTGATCGGATCTCATGGGAGGGTTCGTGTACCGAAATTATTATTTTAAAATGGAAAAGTATCTGCGTTACATTTTGACAAACCAACGATTTCATGTTTATTTTGTTCTTATTCAAAGCACAGCAACGGAATGTGCACAACACAACTTTAATAAGTAGTATTGAGTATTGTTTTAATGTAGTATTAATTAAAACATTTCGAAAAAAAGACCGAAGGGTATTTGTTTGCATTGTATAAAATGGTACAATATTTTCAACACATGTTCATGTACCATGTTAGTGTTCATGTGTCGTATGAATAGATATCGTAGCGGAATATTCAAATGGAAAATATTTTACCACAAAACTCCACTACGTTGATTTTGCCTTTCTGCCAGAATAGGTAAATAAAAACATTTTCATGTTTAAGCAAATCGCTGAATCAGTTGATCAACTGAAATCATCTTCGTCTAAGCAGCATGTTCCATTGGCACTCGATCAAACATTTGCTATCGTTGGCAGAGAAAATTGGCATTACTTCATTGAAACGTTCACTCGTTTTGATTCATGTATTTTTATTTAGAACAGTTATGTTAATATTCATACAAACACATTTGCAAGTGTGTAAGTATATATAAATATGTTTTGTTAAGTATGTTTTTGATATTCGCGTTTGACATACTTGTATTTTAAATTAAATAACACATTTATCATATTGTTTGTTTCACACTGTAAAATATCTTCACTATTTAATGACAAGTCATACACATTAAAGAGAAAACAGGATATGTGTAATAAATGCTTCAACAAACCATGTCATTGCACGGTGATACATTGAACTTTTAAATCTAATCGACAATATATCAGACTTTTGAAACATCAATGTGTGTAAACAGATAATTTTATTTCGGAGTTAACAATTTTATGTTCTGAAGTCAAAATGTGTATAGCCATTATTTATTTTAAAGTTTACTGATTCAAAGTAAAAAGTCGAGTTCACTGTAAATCTTCTAGTGGCATATAACTTATTGGTTGTACGTGTATTAATTTAAAAGCTAATAAACACAATGTAATAAATGGTCTTTAGTTTGTACATGAAACACTGCATATGTGATTTTGGCGTCATATTTAAAGCTGGTTTTATTTTGTAGACTCGGAGTAGCTTCAATATCATCTTAAATAAACCAACACGTTTTATTTCAATATTTTTAAAATACAAATGATTAATTCATTCATTAACTAAATATATACGTTAAATCTGATATACATTATTATATTAAATATATCAAAGAATATAAAGAGTTGTAATACAACATATTAATATTTCATGAGAAAGATTTATATTAATTAAAATCGATTCTTGTACGGACACAAATGTATACATTGACATGGTATTAATTTCGAGCTCTAGCGTACTGAACTATACTAAATATTTATAAATGATAAATTCCGGAATACGATTTCAATAGCTAGTGTTATTTAAACCGAATTCCCAACTGCAATTGACCTTACATCGTAACTTGTTTGGAAATAAATACGTTATGCGCCTATTTTAATTACAGCAAAAACACAAAGTAACACGTGCTTTTTATTTTGCCGTTTTGATTCCGGTGGATGATAGAGATGCAAGAACTGCATGACTTTATACCGGACTGTAACTCTGTCATAATGTGACGCCATAATGATTGAGTATACAGGACAATAATGTACGTGTTACGAGCGATGTTACTAACTTACTATCAAGTTGGCATACATACTGATTTTGGGGAGATTTGCAATAATATATGTTTTGTTATAGAAAGGTTACTTGATATTTATCAAATCAAAAGGCAAATACATTGACAATAAGTGCATGTTGTCTCTATATAATTCATTTGTTATTTCTGTCTCCAAATATATGTTAATTTGATACAAATGTTCTCGCGAGAAAATTAACATTTACGAATATTTCTGGTTACGAATACAAGTATAAACTAAGGGTCTTTCTTTTTGAATGAAACTTAGTTCATAAGTCCAAAGGCTTAACTTGACAACTCCGCTCAATACTTTATGTATGACAACAATAAGAGTATGTACACGGTTATCTAGAAATAATCTACGTTTATATATGGGAATTAATATTCATTATTGTATATTTTCCGAAACAAAAAATCAAGCATCAGTTAAATAGTTCCGAATCCTCTTCTTTTAATAGAGAAAATATCAAAGGGAACATACTTTCGCATTAAATTAAGCTCACAGCATAGTTTTAAAATTCAGAATTATGTGGAATCATGCTTAACACAAGACTTAACATTTTCGTAATTATGTTAAGTAATTCTTAATAATTTGCTTCTATACCACACGTGAATATTTTGATTCATAATGCATTTCTAAATATTATATAGAAGATTGCATCATAGCAAGGACTTTTATTTATAAAAAAAATATTGCATTGTCGCATTTGTTAACTAAAGACATAAGTTGAACGGTATAGCGCGTCAATTGGTGAGAGCCCTTTTCTAAATCTAAATTGGGCATCCGAGCTAATGTATAAGTTACTTCAGTGTTTCTTATCTAGTATAAACTACTGAAGTGAAAATTTAGATAAACAACAAAGCAGAGTAATTAATATATAATTATTAATATAAGTTGTTTCGGTTTCTTATTGTATGTGATTATAAAACCTTCTGTCCATTTCTCAAGATGATGACCAGAGCTCAGAGCAGCATGACTGCTGTATTCTTTCATATTTGTCGTTGCTGAACAACGCAACAATAAAGCACTCGTCTGACATTGCAAAACATTGTTGTTGTTTTGTATAGTAAACGGGTATTAAGCACAGACCTTCGATTAAATATTCGTTCAAAATACAATCGCTTCCATACATTGTATTACGCTTCAACAATTGAACAGCTGATTAAATCTCGCCAACGGTAAAATGCTGGTCTAATTCAGGGAAACGTGTATTAGCTTATCAAAATTGTTTGTTATGCAAACAGTTTTAGACTCATCGTTTACACAATCGAACAAACTATAACTTATATTATAGAAAAAAGCTAAAAAAATGGTGATATAATATCACTTTTCTTGTAAGTATTTAACATCAACTATTTCCAAAATATTTAGGCCTGTGGGTTTTTATCTCTCAATTTAATAAGCGATTGTTCTAAAATATGCATTTTACTTTTTATACTCTTTATAAATTCAATAATTTAAATTCTATTAGTTTCCGACATACCTCACGTAAAAATATTATCAAAGATACATGACTAGCACGAGCCAATTTTAATTCAACATCAACCCAGTCTATCTGCATGCTTTTATAATAGAATCTTCTTCTTGTGGTGTGTTAGATGTGAAATGTTCCTTTGCAAATATAGCGGATAGCGTTAGTGAATTAGTTTGATGCATAATTCATTGACTCGCTTTTTGTACAATCAATATCATGAATAATTCTGTTAAATGACGGTAGGCTACAAGTAATGCTTAATCTGAACTGGGAACGTGGCAAATTTGATTTAGTCTCGGTATACGACAATGGGTCAACGTTCTTGTTGTAACAATATACAGAACATGACAAAGGTACATCGTCACTGAACTCGTCGAAAACGGGTATAATGAAAACAATAAACGTGCAACTTAAAACAGGGCAGAGCAAATAATCGATTGTAGACGAACTAATATAAGAAAAGAATGTAAGTCAGACACAGCAGTCGCAATCCGACCAATCAGACGCATGAACAAGTACAGTATACATCCCACACACCAGCAGTTATGTGTTGCTATATATAACTCCTGAAATGCTCGTGCACAGTGGTTCTATGTTAAGGGCAATCAAATTCAAAAATAAGGGTTAGACTGCTTTTGACACGATAAAACGGGAGTTATATAACATTAAGCATGTCTGCCATAAACAGTTTGCGAGGCGATATTCATTTTTGACATGCTTTTAAATACGCCAATAAACATCTGATGTCGCCCTGAATGGAACCTTACTATAAAAATATGAACTGTTCTGTTTTATTCAGATATAAAGATTTGAAATTGATTTAAAAATTATTATTATGGATTCATACTATCTGTTCCGTTGATCTTTTCCTTTGTGCTGCATACATTTTGTGGACAGTATATCAAAGCGGATGGCGTGAGCAGTTTGCGTTTGATATGAATTGGAAGGGAAATGAAAATTGGAATCTTGTAGCCGATCACAGATTCAATCACGCTATCTTACCGTTACCTGATAACACATACATGGTAAACACTCATTAATTGTGATGATTTTAATTATATTAAATTGTATGTTGACGGATAATTTAGATATAGTTACTTACTAGCTTTACAAACGTTTGAAAAGTTTGAAATATGATTGCCACTTCCACTACTACTACTACTTTGCGTTGCAAAGAGATAATACATTTGGAATGCGGCTCATCTGTAGAATATATTTGTTTAAGTACTTCCTAAAAATGTCTGAGTAATATTCTTTACGGACTGAGCACTAATACAAAACCATCTAAACTATTTCTTGATGGAGTTGTTGAGCGTATCCCCCAAAAATGACGTTCAACTCGTTTTGACTACTTTGTTGAATGCAGACTGTGTTTATTCAAACTTTATTTGATAGCGTTATGACATTTCAATAAAAAAGGCCACGATATATGAGATCATGTGGTAAGAATTTAATTCCCTGATATTTGATTTAATATTTCATCTTCTTATCTGAGATTGTCTGGGGTTGCTGCAATGTTATTCTTGGATAAGTACCGATGGTGTTTTGCTGACATCAGACCAGCACTGAGCATATCCATTTTTGCACGTTCCAATAAAAGTGTATTTAAAAGAAGTATCTCTTACACAGAGACAGTTTCAATTTCAAAAGTGATGGATTCAGCAAGTCGAAACTTTGTACTAGACAAAAACAATGGAAAAATCTTTTGATTCCTTTTTAACATTTATTTTTGTATTAACAGTACTACCATGCATTTTATGCTGTAGTTGTCATTACCAAAACATATTATTAAGAAAGAACAATGTATGTCCAAGAAGTAAATTTCATTTGCCGCATTAATATATTCATCGAATTATAATCGGAAGCGTTTAGTGTATGTTCATTTATAAGATATACATTGGTGTAAGGTTTGTTGATATTGTTAACGACACTTTCCGTTTGGAAACGTAGTTTTAAACGACAAGGTACTTGACCTTTTTCATTATCCGCTGCTTCCATTCAAACAACAAATGCTAGTCTTTCGTGTGGGTCCTTTGCAACGTCAATTGTATCCGTTTAATTGCTTGGCTTGGTATGTAAACTAAAGGTATTATCCATGAGCTTAGTAAAGATTATTGAAAATTTTAAACAAATACAAAATTGAACAGCAAAATGATTTAATTTAAAGTATGATATGTGTATAGTTTCACATATTAAGAAGCGATAATAATCCTTTTTCAATGTATAGATCAAATTTAAAGCTTCATTTGTTGGACAGTCGCGTGGATTGATAAATAGATGCACACAATGTCAACATGTATTAAAGAGTTTTACAATTCAAATTGGTTGATATACTTCTTAGATAATAAATGCCTAAAAATGGTAAATTTAAAATGAATCTTTACAATTTACTTCATAAAATGTTGTACTACAACGAACGAACAACTGACTACGAAAACACACAATAACACAAACTAATGTATATTGTCGACAACTGTCAATATAAAACATTGAACATTTAAACAAGCTTTAACCTAGCTCAGTCTTTTCCTATAATAAACACAAAATCGTGCACATATAAACTATATTAAACAGATTGCAATTCAAGTTAAATACTAATAACACAGTTTTCCGTCAATTTTACCACTCATTGTCTAAACGATACACGTCGCAAAATATATTTTGTGAGCTTCCATATTTAGTAGTAAAATTAGAAAATTACTTGTCGACAAGATATGACCATACTGGATTGCTGGTAGCGTACTAATGACACGGTTTATAATAATAATGTCATTAAACGTTGGAATAAAATATTGCATAACAATATATATAACGTAAAGCTGTATAACAACACATAGCGTGTATTATATACTATACATATATCATATTCACATAACTTTATCTGAATACAATTTATCTTTTAGTATAGCCTGTTTGCTGTGCGGAAACGTTTGTTCTATTCGAAGGACCAGTATAGACACACAAAATCATGAAGATGTACACAAATAGCGTCTGACCAAAATAAACATCAATGTGTACAAAAACTATTCAAAATTACCGTTATTTACCATTTATTTTAACAACGTCCCGTATCGTCAACAAACAGTGGAAAGACGCCGAAACCGTTGAAGTTATGACGCCGTATCGCATTGTCGTACAGACAGATTGTAACGTAGTTCAGCGGGAGTGTATATAGTCCCAGATTTTAAACTTACCAAATTTACGTCAAAAACGAAAGTACGGTTGATATTCTAATGCATCATTTTTCTCTTTACGGGATTATCAAATATAAGTGCATATAAAGTGAAAACACCAAAAATAAACAACGGTTGCGATAGACACCTTTATACTGTTAGATGCGTCTAATATCACTTTAATGTTTAGAAATCGAATGGTATAATTCAAAATATATTAACATCGGTGAACAGTTTCCATTAAGTTTAAATATATTATAATATATATGCCATATTTTATACATGCATTTTATATGTTTATTGTATATTTTGTTTTTAATACATTTCTTAATGTATAAGTATTATTGTTTGCGGCTGTTAACACGAATGGCATATATTTGTGAACCTCAAAACCAACGCTTTTAAAAAAATTGTCTCAATGATGTCTTGCAATCAAAAAACCTATAGAATAAATTCTAAAACATTTAATGATGGAGAGTCAGAGTCATAGTTTACAACCAAAATATGACGCTCAATTTCTAAATTTATCGATTTAAAACAATAAGGACGATGTTTAGTCATGTTATTTTTTTAAAGAAACATGCCGCGTTATTATAAAATGACACGATATATGGGATTATGGTGGTTAACATTTATTTCCATGATCTTGGATTTAATATTTTATCTGCTTGCACAGGCCATGTGTCTTAAATGCGCAGGATATAGGAAGATATTGTAGCAATATTCTTAGTTGCTCGCCGATAATGTTTGATAACCATTATAGCCACCCATGTGTTGTATATTTTAATTACACCAAACTCATCACATCATGCTCAGGTTCATTTTTATTTGTGAGCAAAGCTCACAAATAATGCTGTCGCAATTTTGCAAATCAGTATGCCTTAGCTACGGTAGGGCCCGTAACCCATGACTGCCTGTGTGTATAACTCCAGTCAAATTTAGCAGACGACAAATGCTTAAAGCGTTTCTGTTTATACTAAACTGGAACACTGCAGCAGACGACAGCCTGTAATTATGTAAACAATAGGTTTAATAGATTGTGGGACATATTGGCCAGTCAAGTGTTTAAATCAGCTTGTGCTATGACATTGGTAAGTTTATCATTGAAATCTGTGCATATTGGCTGCTTTCAGGGAAAACGGGGCGTAATGCTGCATTAAAAGTATGTCATGTGGGCAAAATTGTTTCTCAATAATTTAAAGAAAATAGATAAAGTATTAGATACACATATCACAACATGTACATGATTATAGGCTTGTTATTCTTTATCAAGGCAACCACAATTCTGAAAATGGTTGCCAGCGCAGCGACCAATTGTGAAAAAAAGACATATTTTTGTTTTATTCTGTCTAAGTTATCTCTATAACATAAATATAAGGATAAACAGTCACACACATCTCGACCTGTGCTTTAAGACACACTCTTTAAAATTTGAATGGGGTGTGCTCATTTCAAACTTGCGATATAAAAAGCAATAACATAAGTTTGAAAACTGAGTTGCTTCTAAGATTATGTAATAGCGAACAAATTCAGTGCCTTCAGCGCTTTTATTTATAACGTTATAGCCATATTCACTGAACGATAGAGGGGCATAATTGTATACGCTTTATATCCATTATTGTATCACGAAACAATTTAAATCCCTTCAGACCAAAATATAACCCTTTACTGTAAATTGGATGGAACAAAAACGCATACCTTTAAATAAATATAATAAGAAGAACACATTCATCCTATAGATTAAATTAATATCTTCATGTTAATTATTGAATATATTAGTAGTATCTCTTCGTATTAATTATTGAAATATAAAGAAATAAATATAACATAGCCGGTAATTACATACTTGTGGAAATGTATCTTGACCTATAAATTAAAACTAATTAAAACACAAAGCAAGCCTTGTTATTTAAAATTAATTTGATTTTTGCAGAGATTTATTAAGATGATATCATAGACACATGTTGTGTATCGAACGTAATACTGCATAATATTATTTCATTTTTAATGTGACACTTCTGCAAGTCTGGAAGATGAAAGCAAAACAAAAACTTCATGTAATCATAACGTTTCTCTCTTGCGGCGAGCTTAAATCAGGTTATTTTCTCTATTGTCGTTGGAAAAAACAAACACTGTATCATGCCGGCTGTTAGTTAACATTGATTATAAACTTAAGATGTATTATCATGAATGGTATAATTACACTGAAACGTCTCTAGGTAATACTGACACCTTAAATAAATATGACACATAGCGTTTGTTATTTACTTTTTGATCAAGCCATATTATTTGATTTTGTGAATTCTTAACCTATCTAAGTGACAGACAACTCATCCAGATATGTGAAAGGCGTTACGAATAAATAAACGGTATTAATCCAAATAACAAATTGTCAATTTTAATACACGAACATTACGTAGTATCTGTGCCGAAAAAAGTGTACTGTATGTTGTATTTAATATTTAATTGTTACTCTGTAGTATGATACCAGTAGTAATTAATGGTGTAAAGCACGAGAAACAACGAGAGCGCGTGTAAAGTTGACGTAATGTGGCTAATGCCAGCTGAACGGGTATCAACCATTAATGTGAGATTTGAAATATGAGTTTGTCCTAAAGATTCCATAATAATACTATTGTTAGAAACACCAAGACTATAATATAGTTTGTCAAAAATTAATATAAAACACGACCTTACTCACGTTATTTCAATTAATTATCTGTTGTTTGGCTAAAGGCGTTCTGAGAGGTACTTTATTTGTAAACGAAATACGTACACCATGGAATTCTCGTAATAACTAGTTTGAAATAAAGACAATGTAAAGCGATGAACGGTATCACTGTGTTGTATAACTCTACAAAGTGTAATTGACCTTTTCAGCTTGTTTGATGAAGCGTTCCTTGTAAATGAATAATGAAGACTCGAGAAAGCGTAACATGTATTACGTCGCACCATCTAAAATGAATAATATTTCATCTTTATTTTCTCTGATGTTAGCGTATTAAATAGAAAGTTTTCTATCCAGTTTTTTATTGAAATACAAATTAAATTACTTGTAACAGGCAATATGCATCAGATGGCAATGATGAATACTAGTAATAAGAGCAAGTCGATATGGACACGAGCTGCATAGAAGATTTTGAGATGGTGAAAAACTGTATAAATCTGATGTGAATGTTGTACTTTCATGTTCTATAGAGTATACGCATTTACCTACATTATTTGTTTTGAGAAGCATACATAAGACACAAATACTGAATTGTTGATTAAAATATTAACTTGTTTTCTTCTACATTCTCTCAAGCCTATATTTTTACACCGACTCAAGTTGGCGGCTGGTGCCGCAATACAATTATATGAGTACAAGATATCATCACAGTTGATGGCTGCTCACCCACTGATAATTCCTCACAGAGTTGATCTGACAGCGCCATTAATTAAAAAAAAACAAAAACAGAACGCGCTCGGAAAATACTCTACCGTTTAAATTGTTACATATTTCAACTGTGTATAAACCAGGCAACTGTAAAATTTAAAATTGTAAATAATTAAACCAGAAGGTATCATAACAGATTGTATAATTATATCATTAAAACTTCAGAATATGTTTTATAGCAGTTATTCAAAACTATGTGTTTATCTGTCAATTTAATTAATAAATAACTGTCAGAATCAGCTTTATGTAATAAACGTTATCGATAAACGTATTTTGGTCCATAATTTATTTCTGCAAACAAAAACAAGCTTAACTAAATACGTTTTGATTGTATTTCTGTAAAAAACGGCTTCTTTTAAGTGTTAATATTATGGATATATGTGCTGCAAGGTAAAATGAAATTATAACCAAAAAAGTGTGTTCCTCTGTTACACATTGTACATGTTAATTTCCAACTCGTTGAATAACTTTTTCAAATACTGTTATAGATGCCATGTATCTACATCTGGTCGATTTTATTAGATTCCCCAGTAGAAATTAACAACAGCCCTTTGATTTGGATTAAAGGTCTTATAACATAACATAAATATCATGCTTCATCGTATGTGATGGCTTCAATTACATAAAATAAATCACATGAAGCATCATCTTAATAAAACAGAGTTTGCAATATCGAGTATTCAATCTTTTGTTATTTTCCGAATGTGTTATCTTCAATGCTGCTCCCTAATCATATAAATATATCCGAAAAGAACATTTTTTATGGACATGCACTTTATTGAAATTGGCTATTAAGATATCGGTTCGATGCAGATTAACTATAGTTTTACCGCAGCGATTTGATGTTGAACACTTGAACAATTCCCCAGAATCAACTCGCAAGAATGCGATCCGTTGTGACATGAAAGTGTAATTGCTCTGAAACGTAAAACTTATACAAGACATTGGATATCGCTCTGGCTCCTCGTATTAATCAATTTTTGTTGTACTCAAATAAAGAGCAGGAATGTTGTCAATAGTCAAAACGAATAGCATTCGTCAACTAGCGATGCGTATAATTCCGATAAAAAAAAACGCATTTAGAAATTACCTTAATGTATATTATATTTCATACTATTCCAAGGATATGTATACAGCGCTTTTCTGATGTAATATAATTACGAGGGAAGTAGGCATCCACTTTTTCGACGTCTATAGGTCCATGTATTTGAATCAACACACTAAACATTCAATTATATATATACGCGCGAAACTTTCGAGTGTACAATTTTATCAACACATGTTAATAACAAAATCCGGATTACGAGCGTACTGGAAATAACGAATCTGATAACAGTGTAACGTTCTAGATGGTATGTGGTTATTATATATTATGAGAAAAAAAAACTATGAACAAATACAGAGACGAGTTTATTGGACCTTATGATAGAGTACATTGCAATTTTTAACAATATACATAAATAATGTATGTTGGTACACGCACTAGAATTGATATAAGGAAATACTTCGAGTTGTATGTACATTGTGTATATTATTTCAATTTATTTGTTAAGTTACACTTTTTGGGGGAAGGTGCAAATGCAAGTAGAAATTATTTAATGGTTTATTCAATTAAATCAAATAATACATCACATACCTGTGGACGGTGTAAGCATTTTAACACATGTTGAATGTTAGATTTTCTTGTGAGAAATAAATCGTAAAAACAAGTAGAAATTAACATTTTCAAAAAGGAAACAAACAAGTCATACAGCAATTCTGTCTTCTAGAGAGTACTCTTAAACCTAATTGGGCGCCGGTCTTTAAGTAATACTGTTTTTATTTTTACCTTACCTGGAGGTGCTATTATAATTAATGTCTGTTTAATATGTTTTTTTTTCATTTGCGTATATTTACGATTATGTATTTTTTAACTTGACGTTTATCTTAGTTTACAAGTGTATAAATGTTCAGATTGTGTTATTAACTAATGATCCCAGAAGAGGAGGTTTTGCTTAGTATTTTCAATACGCTGCAAACAGTGTCAGAGCCCGTTTGGGAAAATATCTCGCTGGACTAAAAAGGGAATCAATGTTCGGTCGAAAGAATCTAATAAGCAATTATATAAGTGATTACAGGATTAGTCGTTTGGATGTGATGTTAGTTGTATAAGCATTGACCCGTAATAGTTTTGTATTTTTCTTTCAAAATTTAATCATTCAATCAACTTAATTAAAATCATAAAAAAGATTACAATACGAGTAAAGTTATGCTCTCATATTGGTTGTGGCTTCAATCGCAACACTATTGTTTCGTTCCAATCAAGAGCATGTACGCTGCGATGGTCACATTTAGAGAAATTATATTTATACCTTAACTCTTGGGGGACAAATGTTGACACAGCACACACGAACTAAATGGTATTTCGGAAGAGAGGAGGATTAAAAGAAAATGATAAATTGGCATACAGTGGTAATAATATTGAAATTGTTCATAACTTTAGATATTTAGGCGCATTGTTGAATTATCATGGAAGTTTTAAATTAAACCAAAAATATAAAGTTGGTAAAGCCTTTAAAGCCATGAATACATTTTTTATTAAAATGACATGACTTTGACATAAAAACCAAAATATTATATCAGTTGTTTCACTCCTTTGTGGGTTCTATATTAAATTATGCTACACAAGTATGGGGTTTCACAGGGTTGCAAACGATTGCTTCATGTTAAAATAAATACACTAAATGTAGCGGTTTATGGAGGATTAGGTACATGTCCATTGTATATAAACAGGTTTGTTATAATCTCAAAGCCCCATTAACACTCAAAATCGAGATGTGGCCTGGTAACATAGATTTAACAAGAAACAAAATGCTGTTTTTAATTTTTTGTGGTACAATATATTCCATTCCAATTTCCAGCAACGCTATCTATTCATACGACACACGAACACTAACCTGGTACATGAACATGTGTTAAATATATTTTACCACAACAAAATAGACCATTTTGTAACTTGTTAAATCTATGTTACCAAACCACATCTAGCGTTGAAATTGATGTTATTGATATAATGAACACTGATTTTGTATGGGCTCATTTATTACAGGAAATATTTTACGAACTATTCGTTTATTGTGATGTTAATGGTGGCTTAAAAGTAGTGGATAAGAACACATTTCTCCCCAAATACAGTTTCTGGAGTTTCAGTATTGTCTATAAGATATAATTCAACTAATATGTATATGTAACTCGTGAACTCATGGATAATCGACAACAACAATATCTGTTTTCTTTCTAATTGTTTTTTTTTTAATAATTAGTTACAGAATATTGAACCGTGATTCTTTTCCAGATTGGTATTGGTAACTGAAAATAATACAAAATAATATACAGTATTACATAATATACATTACATGAATGCTGTAATAATAACCTATATATTAATAATAATAATAATAATGGACATGACATTCTAGTGGCCGACTATCATTAAAACCAACAAAGCATCTGAAATCAATACAAACATATAAAACAAGATAAGACATGACAAAACATATACAATGTCATTACGTAACCTTGAACACATAAAATACATGGACCTTATCGATTAAGGGAATCGACTACCTCTCACAGTCACTCAATCACGACTTCTTTAGTTGTGCGTTTGCTGCAAATTAATATACATGCAAATATTATGAAGTGCCATTTAGTATAACTTGTTTTTAAGTAAAAGAAAAGACAAATGTACCATTGAGCTGTTATTTCCGGAGTCGCTTAAACATGTGATGCTTAACATCTAAATACTTTAAATCATTATAGAAATACAAAACCATATGAATGCAGTTCACTACGAACATAAATCCACAAAATACTATACCTCGAAACCAAATGCTACAATGTATTAAACAAATACATCGACTCTGAACTCTGAACGAGTCTTTATGTGTTTGAACTTTTCTCTCAACTGCCAGAAATGACCACGTGACCAATTTATGCGAGACAACGAAAGTAAAATAAACCAAAAGATAAAGGTTACAAATCAGCATTAAACAATTGAAAAAATAACGATGGGGCTTCATATATGTACTATTTAAAATGAATACACCGAGCAACTTTTGTCGTGTTTGGAAATCAAATAACCAGCATTAGAACCAATATTTAACATACACCATTCTGCATCTTTCAAAACATGGCTAAATGAATATATAGTGATTCATGATAATATCGAGCAGGAACAGGCATCATCACTCAAGAAGAGTGCTTCATAATGTAAGCTACGAAATACAGCAATATTTGACATATTGGACCTTAGGCAAACTCCCACACGGTTCATTAACATTATAACGACTGAACATAACCAAGTCTACTTAGTGTTATCTCATTATCAACTTATGTCGTCTATTTTTTGGACAACTTCCCACGGTTTTCGCAACTGCCGTGTTTGTTTTATTGACGTAATTATTGATTCAAGCAAACACATATTTTCTGTTATTGACCGAGATATAATTATGCCTCAATAACCATTGTACTTGGCAGTCTGTACATAACTTACCAATCTTGATAGCAATACAAGTGCCAGTTGGAGCTGACGTATAATGTTAGAAACTATTTTATCCTGCTATATCAAACGGTTCCGTAAAGAACGTGTCGTTAGATGCATTCAGTTTTCGTTATAAATTTGGCAGCACGAGTCATCGTTTGAAGTAACAAGTCGAACCCAGTCAGGGATAAATCATGTGTTGCTTTCAGACAGCAGTTTATTTCGTGAATGGTGGTATAAATCATATTTTCTAGAGTAACACTTTTCTTTGTCCACACACAAAACATTCAATACATATAAATACAAACACATATTTATGTAATTCACAATTATTTGAACAAATACTCTTTACCTTATGAACGCAAATCATACTATATATATTTGTGTGGACATTCAAGTGAATGTGACTTTCAGCCTCACTTTGATAATTGACTGGGTATGTTGGGTCAGTCGTATATTTTCATTTCCCTACGCACCAAGCACATAGTTATGGAACATAACGCGATAAAAAAAAACTTACGAAACAATTCGGAATAACAAGCTCTTTAACATCTTTGTAACTTTACTAAGGTACCAAAATGAATAATTGTCGCTTCGACATAACGTGAATGTCTTGATTGGTTTTTAATAAAATAAGTATTATCCTCGTTATAAATAAACTGTGGTTTACAGACAGTCACCGTTATTTGATCTATTGAAAACATATATTATTTGAAACTTATACATCACGTTAAGGTGTAAAGCACAATTCTACGCTTGCAGGAAAACGTTTCGGAAACACGACGCGATATTGTGCTTATTTTTATAAATTACTCAACACTTTACATCAACGTCTAACCCGGAACTGACACAGATCGGAATAAAATGGAATAACAACGGCAACCATTAGATTACTGACATAAATATCTTCAAACTCAGAACAACATGTCCCTGCAAGCTCTACGCGCCACGGGAATATACTTAATGCACGAATGCTTATTATACGCATGCCAACTCCTGAATAATGGTACGTCAACATGTTTACTCATCGATAATGAGCTATCATTATTCCGAACCCAATCTCCGTTGTCTTTCTCTTTAACTCTTTATACAACTTGTACATATGTGTTCTATTTTACACGGATCCATGCCATTACTGGTTAGGGGTCACATGACTAAACATATTTTACATTACGTTTTGTTTTCGCAATCAGTTCTAACGGTTCTAACACTTATAGTGGTTGCATACATAAATAAATACATGTATTAATAATTTCTTAAAAATAATTATAAAAAACAATGTTAATTTACGGACTCACTACAATCATTCTGATCCTTAATTTAACCACCAACTAACTGCAGTCTTAATACAAACACAAATTATTTACAATTTCAGAAAATTGTGTTAAAATTACATTGATTAAAAAAAGTTGCTGATGTCGTTTGTGTATAAAATTGAATACAATCGCGTCTCATTTTGGAACTCATTTTGGAATTATCCTTTAAACGCCCCCCCCCCCCCCCCCNCCCCCCCCCCCCCGCGAATTTACAAACATTATCTCAAGTGAAAGCATAAAGTAGAACATCACGAGAACCCTAATATCGGCCTCAGTTTGTAACCGTGGACATTTGGAGATTTGGCGAAATTGGGATTTAAATCGACATTAACGCGCGAAAGCTGATTACTGATTGAGTAAAGACGTTCCTGTGTGCAGCAACATTGGGACTTAAACGGTACGAAGACAAATGATAATGTTACTTATTGTATTATTAGGACATAACACAAGTACCTTACGTAATTTAGTGTTTCAGTGTAAACGTGAACTGAAAGTCTAACAGATACATGTTCAAGTTGTATTGTTTGAACATAAAGGTTGTTTTTATATAAATTCGTTAATATAAAAAAAAAACACAAATGAGACACATTATCACAAAGTGGCTAATTGATTCAAAATAAAATTTAGATGACGTTTTACTGTATATGGGATTAAAAGGCATGTGCTTTCGAAAATGACCTCCATAAGTCATTTTCTTTCAAACCCCCAAAAAATATTTCTTGCTATTGCCATATAGCAATAATCAGAACACGGTACATATAATGAAATCGAATGCACACATATTGACACACTCAATATGGAATGTGTTGATAATATGATTTGACTCTATTCGTTTACATTGTAACATCAGTGTTGTTTTTCATTTACCTTATTTAATACAATGTGTCTTATAAAGCATGCTACCTTTTGTTTCAGGCGATATATGTTCTCATATCTGCACTTGACTCATACGAGTTCTATTCGTGTTTACATTGTAACGTCAGTGTTGTGAGTTTCTTCGTTTTCCTTACTTTACACATTGTGTCTTATAAAGCAAGCAACCTTTTGATCAAAGCGATATATGTTGTCATTTCTTCGTATGATTGGTAAGAGTTCGATCACTGCTTATTGATTTGTTTTAGTTATTTGAGATATTATGCAATCTTATTGTGTGATATATTACTAGTTTTATTCATTTTAATGATGTTGTCTTTATGAAGCGAATTGCTTTCATATAATATAATTAACATTTCAAAAAAATTACACCTTTTTGTTCAAAGTGTTAACAAAGAACAATATAATGCATAACTCGTATACATTAATTGCTGAGAAGTAGGTTATTTTAAAGATAAAATTAATTTTGAGTCATTGAAATCAAAAAACAATGAAGTTAAATTCCAGGAAAAGAAATTATGGTGTACGGAAGAAACCCCCTCCGGAAGAAACACCCTTCCCTAAAAACAGCATAGCGGAAGAAACCCCTTTCACATTTTGCATACGCAGAAGAAACACCCTCGCTAGTTTTGCACATGCGGAATAAACCTCCTTCCATAGCGGAACAAACCCCCTTCCATAATGAAATCATGTATATGCAAAATATGAAAGGGGGTTTCCATTTTTAGGAGAGGGGGTTAATTCCGGTAATCTTTAATGGGAGATGGTACGATTTTGTCAAATATTTATGAATTTATATAAAATGTGTAAATAAATTTTTAATATAAAATAATCGTTAATGTCGGTACAGATTTAAATTTAGTTTTACGGATCATTTCAATTTCCTGCAACGATATCTATTCATACGACACACGAACAATAACTCCGATCCTTATCATAATAAAAAGACAAAGACAATGCTTCGGTTATTCACACATTCACACGAGCCGCACTTTTTCGAAGAATAATAAAAGGAACCGGTCATCTCATCATTAACAACTTGTGAACAAACCGCCGGTACACCCCCTTAATCAGCACAACAAAGTTTGGAAATAGATTTTCGAACCTTCATTTAATTATATTCCAGGTCCTGTTATGTACAGGCTATTTTATCATCATCATTTATTGGCGAATCGGCATATTTGCCTTTGGCCATTCACAATCTATTTATTTAATTATAATAGATGATGATAAGTTGTGTCATGATCAATTAATCAAATTTATCAAAGTTAGGAAGGGGGTTTATTCCGCCTGTCTAAAAACTGGAAGGGGGTTTGTTCCGCTATGGAAGGGTGTTTCTTCCGCGTATGCAAAATGTGAAAGAAGGTTTCTTCCGCTATACCGTTTTAAGGGAAGGGGGTTTCTTTCGAAGGGTGTTTATTCCGGTAATCGAAATTATTGCTCCGAATCACTAATTGAGTACACGAAAGGAAAGAAATATATGCATGTCGTTATACTACGACTGAATGAATGTATAAACTTTGTAGTGTTGCAACAGGTTACTAAAAACAGTAACCGGTTAACCTTTTGCCGTAACCGGCTATTAACCGGTTAACCGAAAAACCTTCAGTAGTGAAAATGTTAAAATATACGTCAAACATGTCATACTGCTAGTTCATGTACTCTCGATAGAAACGAAAGTTATTTTAGATCGCTTGCAATGATAAAAAATCTGTTTCTTAATAAAAATGTACATATTTTGTATACTTTTTTTCCTGCCTAAAAGCATATGAGTAAAAAGTTATAAGAACTACACAATGTTTATTGTCACGTGTCTTTATTGTATTTTTGGTTGGGCCGCTTATATTACGTTTGCGTCGTATCACTCACAACAATCTTGTGTTTCTTTGTTTATCCCGTTTTAATTTTGAACGAAATGTAAATATTTTGTATTTCAATATTTTTATTTTAAAGCGACGTTACTAAGTATTATGATCTCAAATACTGATCAAATACTACTTTTTTGTAATAACTGTTTGATTTATGTTCATCAATTAAGTTCATTTAATAATTTGTTTTCTTAAATAAAATTTGCTTCATACGGTAGTGGGGGCATCGTTGATGACATAAATAACTAATAATAATATTAATTTCTAATAAAACAAATACGACGTTAAATCGACAAGATTTTAACAACGAATACTAATCTTGATAAAATTATTACTTTATTAACACTTTATTTTCGCGAGCAATCAGTGTTGGATATTGGTTAGCAAGAAATAAAAATAAGTCGTCCAATGTCTCAACTGATTTTTATCGCAAGTTAGATAAATGTGTCAATTACGTCTTCGCTAATAGGGGCCCCACTCCCCCTAGTTCGCTAGTTAAATGTTCGCGAGTTAAACAAAACAATAGTGCCAGTTATTAAAACGGACCCCATGTTTGTAACCGCAAAGGTACTGATTAATTGCTGTATAACTTTCTTTAGTGACACGTTATTTATTACCGTCGTTGGTGCGGCATATTGTCCTAACTAGTCGGCTGCGTAAGTTGGCAGTATGGCGCTTGCATAACGTAAAATCGTTCGAATTATTCCATGAAAGAAGCATATTTTATTTTATCAGGTTAACCTTTTCCCCAAATTGTAACCGGTTAAGCGGTCGTTTCGGTAGGTTAACCGGTTAACCTCTTGCATCACTTGTATTAAGAAGAGTTATATTATCACATAAAATGTGTTGGTGGCAGTGCTAATTAAGCTTACACAAATTAGTGTACATGGAACTTAATTTCTATAAATTTCCTGTTTGTAATTGTCATTTTTCAGACACAAATTACATGTATTACGTCCATTTATGCACAAATGCAGTCTTTAATATTAATACAACATAATACAACATTTAAAAACAGTTTAAGAAACGTAAAGTGCCTTACAGTGCGTGAATGTACGTGTCGATATTGTGTTTGATGATATACATAGAATATATGCTTACATCGAAAATGCCGTGAATACAAGCAAGCAAACATATGTCCTATATCCGTCAAATATATCGGTCATTGTAACGATTAGCATGGTATGTCACTCTCGCCGGCGCAATATATATGTTACATTTGAAGGTCAAATATTCGAGCTTCCATTTCCTGTCCGCTGTGTATCAAGCTCACATTTAAATGAAGAAATTTCAAGCCTGCATTGTGTGCATGTCCTCTCCATATCGCAAAATGTGTTTGGTTGGACAAGCCCGCTTAAGATGTTTAGAATTGTAAAACTGCTGTTTTTTATAAGCCGACACAACTACTCAACTCATCTTTATCGCATGTACTTTAACTTGATATATGAGCATTATCAGACAAACAGACGGTTGAATAGTAACTTCCGCATGTGTAGGTGGGTAACGTCTAGATAAGGAGTTATATACGTATATTATTGTGGGGACAGTTTAGTGGTAGGATGCTGGTCTAGGGATCGAGAGGTCCCTGGTTCGAATCCCACTCGGGGCACTGAGTTTTTTTGAGCAAAAAATTAATCCCACGCTTGCTCCTCTCCACCCAGGTGTATAAATGGGTACCCGTGAGGGAAATAAGTCAATGTGCCGTGGCTGCCTGGTGCGCCATATGTAAACGGACGATTTAAATCCCAGTGATCGGGGGTTAATGTCGAAGTCGGCTGAAGATGCATATCGAAGCAGACCGCAACTTTAACTTTATTGTCATATTTGAGTAGGCACCAACATATTTAGCGGATGACATGTTTAGTATAATGTGTAGCGTAATGAACATTGAACCGAGTGTCTTGAAAAATGCAAGGCCCTGAGTTCCTTATTGAAATATTGCCTTGAAATGTTCTTTAATTAAAGCTTCATGGCGAGAAATTTACATTTAAATGGAGGCAGACATAGAATTACGAACATAATATATTGAGACAACATGCTATTATTTTAAATGCATTTGATAAATATTGAGTAATTTTTGTATGATAGCTATCTCAAAGAAACATGTTTATTTCAAGTTTCCTCATAATCTGTATTTATGCCAACTTAATATTCACATAGCTCGTAACACTTGCAATATTGTCCCGCATAATCGATCATTATAGCGTCAAATTATGACAGTGTTACCAATCTTGCATCTTTTTTTAGTCTTTGGTGTCAACACTTCAAAAACATAGCACGTGTAACTATGTGCTTATTGTTAAATGCCCAAATATATATTTAAAGTCACAAAAACAAATAATAATTGCAGTTCACCTATCAATAGGATTTTGGTTTCATTAACATTAGCTAGTTAAACATCTATCTTGGAATTGATCACATATCAATATTTATTATAGTTCAGTTTGGTTAAGCTGCTAAAAAGTATTGAACATCACGATTACTTAATTAATGTCCGTACAGCCGTTTAAGCAAGTAAAATTTAAGAACTTGATTCTCCTGAAATATTAATACGGTATTGTATATTACAAATGGTTCACGATTAAAAATGGATATACGTATAAGGAGCAATTCAATTGCGCAATGCACGAAATAAAGTTTAAGAGTTTTGGTTTATTAACTTTGAAAAATATGGAATGAAATAAGAATTGAGTACCGTTAACGGTAGTGTCACAATATGATATTTAAGATATTCTGTCTGATACACATTAAGATGTGATAATCTACCCTTTTTTAGATAGTGGGGCGACCACCCCAAATCCAGCGCGTCACCAGGTGGCCAGAAGGGAGACGTTCTATAGATATATACATGCTAGCTGTGATATTATCCAGGAATTTGTGAAAACATACAAAGTTTCGGACCAACGAAAAGACCCTCAAAACCATGTACTTAGGAATACACGAACCTTACCTGGAGTGCGGTACCAACTCGTGGCTAATACACTAAGAATAAAAAATATAAGATTTTAATTTAGAATATGCATCAACTATTGCAAATGTTTATGGCGTTATCTGCTATATATTCTCTAAATATATTTGTCAAAATAAAAAAAAGGAAAAAAAAAAACGCTCTATTTTTTTGCAGGGATAGGGATGTAATTTGTATGAATTGTATCGAATGTGACGGTAAAGGGTATTGCTTTGTTATTTTTAATTCTTAAACACACAGAGTATTTTTATAAGATTATAAATATGCATCAAATAACCAAATGTATTATATTTGATATACGGCTTTCATATACAAGAACAGGAAAATTCCCATAAAAATGTTATTTGCAATATACGTATAAATAACTTCTATGTAAATTAATTTAAGTAACTATACTCATTATTTTTCTTAATACATTCCTAATTTGCAATTGAGCAAGCATAATTTTAAATCAGTTTATGAAATATTTATATAGTATTCGGCAGTTAAAGCTTTATATACTTAAACAATTCCAGTGTTTAACATTGGGTATGGTTATTAATCTGGAAAACGAAACCGTGAAAACATTAAAGCTTTGCAAAATAAGCCAGATATAAATGTCCCGCACACAATTATACAATTTTTAAGGTTATAAACACTAAGTTTGATGGGTTGAATACCTTATATATATTCAAAAAAGATCTGTCGGTATATTTAAGATGTTTGTTTTAAGATACTCTGAGGTCACAATATAAGGCAAGTTTTAAAGTTAATTCAAACGTATTTATGGACATTTTCTGATTTTCAAACTGTAGATTATTAAGAAAAATGAAATTAAGAATGTTAAAATCATATATAATACATAGATTCTATAGTTCGTTATCTGTTTTTTATTGATTCAAATTGTAAACGACTTTATACTTTAAATTAATGAAAAAAAATAAACCATGAAAACAAACAGTTTGAGTTTTGGTCGTAACAATTATTGACTCTGAAATAACAGTATATTTTATATGTACTACAAAGTCAATTTATTGTCGAAGAAGAGTAAAAGTGCAACATATCACTGTGCAATGAACTTGGACGTGAAAGCCTTTTATTATATATTTCCGGTTTTGTCGTTAATGTGTATGAATAACAAGAGGAATTGTTAAGGATTTTAAAGCGATGCCGACTCCTCGCTCTTTGATGAAACAGTTCAATTACATCCGTAATAAATAAAGGCTTTGACATTGCACATGAAAAAAACTTTGATCCAATACGTTATTGGAATCACTGAGTGTAATTGTGTCGGTTCATTTAGGAAGTTCAAAACAATAAACATTAACGGTTCGCAGGTAAAGAAACGTTGACACAATTCACTTTCACGTATTACGACGGCTGACTGAAAAACGTGAACGCTATAGTTATTGAAAAGTCGTCATTTCATAACTGGTCAGGGACTATTGATTATTTCCTCTATTGAAAAAAGAAACTAATACAAACATGCTTATATTCTACATTGTATAGCATATGATCATAAAAAGAAGAACAAACATGTGGCTAAGTGTTGGCTATTGTGGAAAAAACCAACTGTTTGGAGTTAGATTTGCGTAGGACACAAGGGTGATAACCTAAGTTTTTGATAAAAAGCATCGGAACGACACACTGTTGGCTATTGCCCAACACTCAGTGGTGAATTATTTCAATTATACTTAGAATGTTTACATTATTTGTCAGTACACAAGGTTTTTACACCTATACTCCGCCCTTTTCTATCGCAAAGAAAAACATACTCGCATTCGTTCTCATAAAGTCAACATACCAAACAATGCAAAATGATGCAGGCTTCATTAATTAATAATTGAAGTGACGTCATATGTAAAGTAAAATACAGTGCTCATATTACGCTTATTATTGCAAATTATATGCAAAAACAACTTAGCGTTAACATTTTGACGAACATACATGACAAAATTATTGTACATGTCATTTTACAGCAGGATTGAAAAAAATAGTTCGTATCTATTTTCCTATATCGCGCGTTAATAATCGCACATTTAACTGAAGTATATCTTTGAATTTCAGGAACAACTTTCACGGCATTATGCTCCGCCAATGTTTGGTTGAAGAATAAATATTCCTTATTTTCCTTCTTTGTCTATAGAACTCAAGGGGTGGTAAAGTGTGATTTATTTTTAAATGAAAATATGGAGAACACGAATGACTTGCACAGGCTCTTAACATGAACTGTATATAACACACTGACAAATGTTTGTGTGTAGCGACTAAAAACTGAGTACACATGTACATACTTGATTTAAATAATAATCAATGCATTACTACTATAGAACGTTTCCATGCATCATTTTATATTTTCTCTGCTAAAATAACCAATGTTTGATCGAGTACAGACAGAACTCGCTGCTTATACGACGGTGATTTCTATTGATAAACAAATTAATCCTCGTAGTCGATTTCCGTAAGCAAATAAAATGGATCTTTATTTTACAATTCTTGATATGTACTTGGTTTGCACTCACATTTCAATGTGAAACCCTCAGCAACTTTAGTTCCTTCGAGGCATCAATAACAATACTAGTCAATTAAAACAGACGTGACAATACAACCTGTCAATGATCTGTATCATCCCGCAACATTAAAAGCAAAACAAAATTCAGTAGGGAATGGTTGCAAAATATTGGTTAAGAATGAACGAGATTTCAAAGAGTCCTGTCTCTTTGCCGTCTTTTGCCTTAATTAACTAAATACGAACTACACACAAAAAAACTAATACATGAAAATATCAAACACATTATTGAAACACTATTGAATATAAAATAACATTTGAGCTGTTTTTGCTGACGTGAAGCAATTGTGGTCTATTATTATCACAAAATATATGGCACATATAACCGTAATCATCTACCTTAAAGATACTATAACAGCATTTATCTATATAGTTTGATGTGGTTTAATTTTCATTACCATTAATAAAGGACCGCATGATTGCTCGCCTACTGGTACACCCAAAATTTCACTTTCTGTATAGTTAAATGTTTCGAACAAGAAATTCAATTGATCTAATGTTATAACTATGCATTAGGGTTTACTTACAAAATATTTAATACTGTCAGCGAACGAAATTTATTCTCTACTCAAGTCTAGTTTTAATCACAAAGTCATCATAATCCTATAAGACTTCGGTTGACTGAACAACATTCATATACAATGAATTGAATACTTAAATTATTTCTTAATAAAACATTTAATTATTTAATTATTATGTTTTAACTTTTGTAAATTACGTACGAATGCGACACAACATCATATTTAAAGAGTTATATCATATTTAAAGAATTATATCGCGTTTACATTCATCGCGTAAATATTAATATAAAACACATGTTTGTAAGACAGCGTTATTAAATACAATGTCTCTGGATGTACGTTTGGACGATTTTTCTACTTTTAGTGAACATTCTTCGGACTAAATGTAACAGATTACAGTTTTTCAATAAAATATAGAAACGCATGCAGCTCCATAAGTATATGTATATTTATACTTATTTAATTACTAATGGTCTTTTTTAAAAACACATTTACAAAACTAACATTATGGTTATTATAAATGCTATAAGGTATTTTGCATTACTGTTACCATAAGCAAAACTATTTAACTCAACTTAACGACGGAAGTTATTGACCTCAACACTAGGGCGGTAATCAGACAATTCCTGTAGCTCGAGAAATGACATCATCTACAATCCGTACATGCAAAAAAGCTAATGGAATTTCTCCTCAGAATGCGCAATTGGAAACAAACAGTAGGTATATCTACCCAATTGCTATAAATAATATAAAATAAATGTATAGCGGTTGTTTATAAGTGTTTACAGGTTTGTGTTGTCTCTTGAGAATCCTATTTCTTATATTACCCTTTAAATATTAAACAAGAAAGTTCTTGAACATTTCACTATTGAACCCTATGAACTGTAACTGAAAATAATAGCATGGACTTAATGATTCAAAAATAATTAAATGGCATGAGTCTCATTCCATGGTAATACCATAACATTATACACTGCTAGTTTCAGAAACAGTAATACCTTTTAGTGTGATGCGATCCGTGATCCTTTGATGTTACAGAGGAAATGTTTTTTTTTACGGTGGATCAAGTAATCGGGGTCAATATTGATAGGCGACTTATATGTGCCATTCTAACATACCGAGCAAAATTTCACATGTTTGCCTTAAAATTCGGGACATTGTTTAAACGTGGAGTAAATTAATGCTTTTATCAATGTTCGCGTGAATAACATATCTATGGACATGTTTTATTTGAACACACACAAGGTTATAAGGAAATGTGTAGTCATAAAATAAAAAAAAAAGTACAACAAACAGAGTAAAGTCGAACCACCATGTCTACTAATAAGTAATAATAGCCTATGCAACAATGCATAGCGCTTATTTTCGCAAATAATTTTCACTATCTGAAACGGGCCGTCCACCTTATCAAATATATTGCATACTATTGCCTAAACATACCTGATATGCCGCTTCCGTATCCCGTATAAATTGTAGTAGAAGTAGTAGAAGTAGTAGTAGCAGTAGAAATAGCAGTAGCAGTAGAAGAATCAGATGAACAAGTAGTAATAGTAGAAGTAGTAGTACTAGTAGAAGTGGTAGTAATAGTAGTAGTAGTAGTAGCAGTAGTAGTAGTTGGTGGTGGGGTGGTGGTGGTGTAGTAATATTAGTAGTAGTAATGAGTATAGATGTATTGCGGTAATCCTGATAAGCAGATGTATATTCCAACAGTTATGATTGATATATGTAGCTGGTAATACAACAGTGATAGATGTCGTGTCGGAGCTTATATAAAGACGTGATGTATATTCCATTGCATTCAGCAGTTGATAGAGAATATTTAATCAATACATATTAATGTGAAAATAATGTTTAGTTTATAATCAACACACAGTGTAACAAACAATATGACTACATATTGCAAAATAAGATCATGGAATCGTCTAACAGAATTATAATAGCAAAACTAGGTTAATACAGAGACATTGTCTGCTGCGATCATCGAGCCCGGGACCTCTTCTTGTCAAATTTATATGTTAACCCTACACCGCGGATGTTTTTTAATAGGGCAGCTAGCGTATGGGAGCGCTATTATATTTTGAATTTTACACAATTTTCGTAATTGTACGTACATACTTGGAAATCGTACGAATGGGAGATCATTTATGAAACGAGGCTTATTTACACGAAGTTGATTTTAGGTCAAAGGCCCTTAATAGCTATGCTTTAAAAATATTAAATAAAGGCTACGTAGAATTATTGGTTTGTCCATAATAATAATCATTTCATTATAGGTGTGGTCTCGTGTGTTGATCAGACACATTGCTTCTCAAGCGGCATCGCTATTTACGCAACAATGGTTGCTCCGGCGTTCGCTGTTCTCTCGCGAAGTCAGTGAGCTTCTCCGTGTGAACGTTGGGACATTTTATTAGGTCTGAACATGCTGTTGGTTTTGCCTCTGTGCCTCTGCATTGCATTAGGTTTGATTTCTTTCCAACGATTGGCGTATATGGCGACGACGTTCAATATTAACATAGACTGTTAATGTCAGTGTGAAAACTATTTCGTATGTGAACTTGTTTGATATTTTAGAGTAGTTGGAAATGAAGTTAATCATATCAAAATAAATGTCTTCTGGTAATAGATCACTTCTATAGTCTGGATACATATTACAGTAGAGAGACAAAATACAAATCGTAATAGACAAATACTCTTTTCATGTTAAACAAAATGTACGCGCACCTTCTTACGACTTTCAAAAGCAGCGGCGTGTTATAAACATTACATACACAGAAATAAAGATTTATATAACATGTTGTATGTGTTTAACATTCATTATAATATTCAACACCGAGTGTGTCATTTAATAATTAAAGGCTAATTGGAATTTATCATTTTTACTGTTAAGTCAATAATAATAAATCATAATCCATTCGTCATGTCAACTCTAATTATAGAAAGAAGAATTAGATACAAGTAATCTTCTTATTTGTAATATGTATTCGTCATTTCTCAAACAAAACGAGTATATGTGTTTCGCGTTCATCTAGATAAGCACTCATATTGACGTATATACCAACAATTATGATTGGTTTATGCAGTTTGTAATACAACAGTGATAGATGTTTTGTCAGATCTTATATACAGACGTAATATATCTTCCATAGCATTCAGTAGTTGATATAGAATATTTCTCCGAGATTCCAAACATACCTCAATGTTGAAAACGAAGCTGAAGACTCATCAGATCTGTCAGAAATACAAAACTTAACTGTCGCAACGTCACAACCACATATTACATATTCAAAGTTAATTGGCAGACTCCAATTTTAATTTCAATATAGAAACAAAAACTTTAAAACAAATATGTTTAAAGAGTCGCCGTGGCGTAGTGGATATGGTGTCAGCCTAGCGATCTGGAGGTCACGGGTTCGAACCCACTGGGAGCGTTCCTTCGATCTCCCCCAAAGACACCAAGTACTGGTTCTAGTCCCAGGAAACGGACCCGAGAGCGTTTCTATAAGCCTAAGGCTTTCGATGCAATCGAGCTAAAATAAATAGTTTTAAACTAAATATGTTTTATTTGAAATTGTTTCCTGTTACGTTTTAAACTTTTCTTTTAAGTACAGTACATTAGTACAATATATAAATTATACACAGGCCAAATAAAAAAATAGGTCCGTTTCCGGTCGCCCGACCGTGTCTCCAGAATCGGCGCCGACCCTCAGCTTTTTATTGGGGTCGCCAAAAAAAAATAAACAGAAATGTGTTATTTTTCGTGTATTTCGGTTCATTTCTCCATTCTAGTACCCGAAAGACAAAAAAAAAAAAAAAAAAAAAAAAAAA
>VMBQ01000019.1:370172-448617 GCA_007657795.1 Dreissena rostriformis | reverse complement strand
TCTTCAATGATTTTCAGCAACGGTAAAAAATGAAGTCTACAGAAGTTAGTAAAACCTGATCCTATCATGAAGTCATGTGCTGGTTCATTCTCTCTTCCAAATGTCGTAAATTGGATTTTATGATTATTCAACTCCTTAGTGATAACCTCAATTCGATTAAAGTGTTCCTTGTCTCCTAAACTATGGCATTTTACATAACAACCATAACGTTTGAGTAACAAGTTATGGACTTGTGGTCCTTCGTATTGTGTTGATGGCCATTTTGGACGCCGTGTTGGATTTCTGTGTAACATAATTAGCTTACATTTTGTCTGAAGATATAAATGTGATATTAATGTGTTGTTTGCTCTCTGAAACCTGGGTATACACACCAAATTCATCAAATTTGAGTCGATAGCTACATAGTTATATTTAATGATCATAAATATGTTTTGGCGGCCATCTTGGCGGCCATTTTGGACGCTGTGTTGGATTTGTGTGAAATATAATAAACTTAAACAATGTCTGATGATCTTAATGTGTTCTTTGCCCCCTGAAACTTATGTGTAGACACCAAAAAGCGTCAAATTGGAGTGGATAGTAACATAGTTATGATCATTAATAGGGTTGGCGACCCTCTTTGCGGCCATCTGTGCGGCCATTTTGGACGCCATGTTGGATTTCTGTGTAACTTAATTAACTTACACTTTGTCTGATGATATTAATGTGTCTTTGCCCCCTGAAACCTAGGTATAGACACCAAATGTATCTTATTTAAGTTGATAGTTACATAGTAATGATTATAAATAGGTTTTGGCGGCAATCTTGGCGGCCATTTTAGACGCCATGTTGGATTTGTGTGTACTATATTAAACTTAAACAATCTTTTATGATCAGTATGTGTTCTTTGCTCCTTGAAACCTAGGTATATCCACCAAATTCATCAAATTTGATTGGATAGTTACATAGTTATGATCATTTATAGGTCTTGTGGCGGCCATCTTGGCGGCCATTTTGAAAAAAAAACTTTCCGGAGGTCCGATTGTGGTAATTTTTTTATATGTTTTTAAGGACCTTCTACCCAACCAGAATCAGTTAAAATACCTTTTGTAGCAGTTTTTTGGGGGGTCAAAGTGTATATTGACCCTACTATTTTGGAGGTTCGTTAGTTTTTTGGAACGTTTCTTGCAATCTCATTAATATGCATAGATATGCAAATGTACTTATTTGCATATTTAACTGCAGATCATACTAGGTAATAATCATCATCTTCATTTTAACACAAAACTTTTTTTTCTAGAACCAATTTTGAAGAAATATTTTAGAATTATACTAGCTAAACTAGCTTTTTAGTCAAAGGCTGACGGTTGCCATAGAAACAGCTCAATAATAACTTTTAGCTGCCCAACTGAGATTGTTATCAAACATTTTGTTTCTTTATATTGAGTATACAATCGAATAAGATAGGTGTTGTTTTGCCCCCCTGAGTGGTACACCCCAACCCATCTGGCTGATAGACTACTACGCAAGTCTAGTTTGTCAGAAAGCCGTCACAATCCTATAAGACGTCGGTTCACTGAAATAAAAGATATACAATCCAACTAAGAATACAATGCATTTTTATTGAACACGGGTTTTAATGTTTCTATGTTTCGTTATATATTTGCAATAATAAAGTACTAGAAATATAATCAGTAAATATACGATATTAACATTGTTGACATTTACAAATATATTTATTTAATAATAAATACTAATAAAATATCTTAAGAACTCATTATTAAATAAAAACAATTATTTTCAAAGTACCTTTGTATGGTTTTTGTACTTTCAGTGCACATTCTTCCGACTAAAAAAGAAATATTACAGCTGTTTCATTATAACGACAAAACGTACGCAGCTTCAGATGCATCTGTCCTATTTCACTAAATGGTACCCCATAAACATTATCAGGAAAATAATATTGTTAACATCTGTTAGTCTTCTATGTGAGTCATGTGACCGATTGTCTATTAAGTACCGGGTAAAACATCGCTTTAATTATATGTTTTCATGCATTTAACATGAAATAATTACTGTTCATTATTGACAAAAGTGATAACTCAACTCCACCAATTGATTTCGACTGACCTCTCGCAATGGCTTAATGTTGGTCCGGACTACTCGTCTATTAACGGGCAGCGTGGGACGGAAATTATTGACCTCAACACTGGGTCGGTTATCAGACCATTCCTGTAGCTTGCGTAGTGACACCATCTACAATCCGTACAAGCAATATACTTATGGTATAATTCGCACTTAAAACAGGGATATAAAGACACAATTAACCTTAATTATATACAATAAAAGGACCAACGAAATTAATATGATTGTCGCTGATTATGTTTTCTGGAGAGTCTAATACTCTTTTGATTTTAATAAAAACAAAAGAATTGTAAAGCAATTTAAGATTGCTGATTGATATACATTTTTGTAATAAATTTCTTGTTAAATGAAACATTTCAATGTATGTATAATATAACAACCCACTTCAACCGCGTTGTTAATTTAACAAGCTTATGCTCCAAGATCAAAGACCAACCTGATGTTTGGAAATATGAAGTGGTTTGTTGACAATAAGCCACGTGACCGTTTCCTGGCAACCGGGTTGAGTCAAGGATCCTTCGTATGTTATATACACAGTTGACCGCGGAATAATATCCAAAATGTTGAAGTCTAAAATGGGCTGTTTATCTCCTAAAAAAGTTAATATATTATCTATGTTTGTCGTATTAATATTGTAAAAAATGTATATAAACCAGAACTATTGTCATAAAAATGTGAAGATTCAGCGTCAATCAGTTGTTACTTTTCCAGTTTTAATGGCTACGATTTTTTAAATCATAATGTTTGTGTAAGGAAACATTTTCGTATGGGATACCAAAGGGGTCGAATATGGGATACCAAATGGATCCAAACTTTAGCTTCTTTTTTCATTTTTTTTTCTGCTGCAGCAACAATTTACTGCTCGAGCAGTATGTTTTTCTGCTGCAGCAGAAAAATACATGCTACTCGAGAAGACCACTTTGGTATCCCATATGTTCTTACTTGAAGTGAGTATATATGATATTTATGTCAATATGTCATGCTCTCAATCTCAAACCAATACATGAATATAAAAGAGGAAAACAAAATCAATGTTATAAACTTGAAATGGTACTCGAAATCAAACGTTGTGTAGTTGAGTTACATTCATAACGACCATTTTATTAAATGCAGTACGGCAATACTACACCGTTTACTCGTATTTTTTTGCAGAGCCATACATTGTGTCTATGTTTCGTATGAACAAATCTGTACATAATAGCTGGGATTACCCAACAGTTTAAAGGTCTTTAATACATTAACGAGTATTCGATTGAACAAACAAAATATAAATGTGAATATCACTTTTTGTTGAAGTTCAGTTACCATGTGTTCCCAATTAAAGTCTAGTTTATTATTCATCATCGTTTTACCTGATTTAAAAAAAGTAAAATTGTATATAAACATTAACACATAGATAGGAAAAACAATAACAAGACAACAGTTCAAGTGTAACTGTTTTGTTTATGTAATTATGTCCAACCTTTAAGATTGTGAATCATATAAGGCACTAAGCTTTGCCATTATTTTTAGATTCTAAGCGAACATTGTGTGTTTATATATTATATTGGTATACACACCTTGTTTATTCATGTAATTGGCGGCTGTTAGTACTTTGTCGAATTCGAGATTAATCATTTCCCCAATCTGAAATCCATACATTTGTGTTGTAGTATTGTATTTCATTTCTTTTGACCTTGCGGTCAAGGATAACCCATGAAAGTGCAATCACTTATTTCCAATGGGGTCCTTTGGTTTTTTGCTGAAGAGACAGCAAGCAGAAAAGACAGTTTTGAGATACAAGGAATCCGGGTGCGATACCCTAGCTCTAAGCGAATAGATCCCTTGGTTCTTTTTCGTGCTCAGTGTATACATTGTAGCACCGATACACACGAGAATTACATGGATTTCATAACAGTACATATCTAGTTGGGTGAGAAAAAATTAAAGCATTTCTGGAATTTCCAGTGCCCCGGCCAGGGATTGAACCCACGACCTCTGGAATGGTAGACCAGAGTGTTACCACTCGACTACCGCAGCACCCAGGTGTTGGACCTTATCGTACATATGACATAAGATATTGAGTTATAATTTAGTTATTCAAGATATGTTGTGAATGTTAGCTAGGTCATCATTATGTACGAATTTATATAAATTTTATCCTAATGTATGACTTGAAATATTTGCGTATGTATAATGCAGTACAAGCTGTCAAAGCAGTAACGCATTTGAAGAAATTGTCGCTAGATCATCTGTGTTTGGACAAAGGACTTAGTTTTGTATAAAAGCTTATTCTAAAAAGGATTATACCTGAACTAACGTTGCAAGTTGACAGTCGTGTCAGACTGGTATGTGGCGTTACTTATGATATTGAGAACGTTTTGTAAAATACCTACCGAGCCTAGGACGGAGATAATGGCGAGCCCGTGTGTAGACATCACTGCCTCTGTGTGGTTCTTGAATAAGTCAATATTGAAACCCATGAACTGTAACTGTAAATAAATGTATGAGCCTGTTCATTTAATCGTCATTTTAGTTATACCGTCGTTAATTACAATCATGTGTTATTTTAATGAAGTTAAAAAGTGAATATATAGCTTTTTATAAAAATAATGAAAATACCAAATATAAGTAATGAGACGACCTATTGAACCAATGTGAGTGAGAGCACTTTCAAATGTATTATAATGTAACGTGGTATTTGAGTGTCATTGCAATACAATATACAATTTATGTTTGTTTTAATTACGACGTTGAACGTTTAAGCGTATATTGAACTTGGAAGATCCGCGATTGTTTTCCATCAACAGTGTAAGACAAATGACCTCACAACTTACACCAATACACACTAAATGGACTATTGCACTCACTATAATCCCAGTGTATGCTCCCTAATGACTACATTGCCACATTTCTATCGGCATCTGATATTTATTTATGGCAAGTGTAAGGTACTTAGGTTCTATTTTCTGTTTCGAACTGTTAAAATGCATTGAAGGTCAAACGGTATAATGAGTAACATGAGTAATGGTTGAGCATTGTTCTGACACAAAAAGCTTTTGTCGGATAAACGTTCACGATAAATAAAGAATAGTATTGATTTTCCGAAATGCTCGATTCCAATTAACAAATTAACATGCCATCAAAAGATAGTTTCATGAGCACAATGACTCAATTTGCCTTTGTGCAGTGTTTTTCTCGTAAACAGTATTTATATTTAAATTATTGAACTATGCCAGTATTTATGCGGGCGACTGTTGGGTCGCAAACGCCTGCTAATTTATTTTAAATACCCCTATTTTCAATTGTAATATACTTCAACAGTTGTTCTTTAAATATATAGCGATTGCAATGTACGAGTATAAGTATATACAACCGAACACATTTCAAATATAAAAGTTCATGAATGAAAATACCCCGATTCGGATTTTTCAATTTTAATTTTTCCAAGTTACAATAAAACAAACGACTATTATTTACGATATTGGCGACCTTTGCAAAAAGCTAGCAACTTACTTCTATTGGAAACTGTTTTCCCGCTATCGTGTGTTCCGATCCAATGTCATCGAAGAGACCGAAGTGTATCTTGATGTAATACAGTCGGTAGGAGTACGACAATGGCCCACCCCTAAAGGTAAACGAGTAACTATGAGGGTCAGAGTAGTTGACTTCAAAGGTTAGGTCATGTCGGGTATTTCGCAGAGTTCCATTTACCTATAAGTAAATAAATTCTCACACATTAACGGCAAATGTATAATACAGACAATTAATTAATACTTAAACATTAATATTTAAATATTAAAAAGAAATTACATAAGTGTTTATATATGTACTAAAATCGTTTACATGAATTTATACTTCAAACCAACAATATATACTTTTACTTCAATATGTAAAACAAAACTTGTTGTTTTATTATATCTGCACGTCTATGAACACTATGTTATAAAAGAAATATGATTTTAGTAATTATAAAACTGGTCTACCCGTGATCCTTCGTATGCTAATGAGGAAAGGTTGGGATCATAGATCAAGTAATCGGGGTCAATGTTGATAGGCGACTGGTATTTTCCCTTTGAACATATCGAGTAAAGCTCCACATGCTTGCCCCAAAATTCAGGACCTATTGTGAACGTAGACAAATGGTTTAATATTTATTGGGATAACATCACTTTTTAAATGAACAATCAACACGTATTAAATAAAATATGTAGTCATGCAAGGCATTTAGTTTGACTCTTGTACTAACGCATAATCAATAATGAATACGTGTGAGTAGAAATACGCCATGATATAACGTATATCGCCGTAGTTTTGCAAATAATGTTTTATACAATAAGCCGTCGAACCAATCAAGCGGAATGAATACTATTAACTCATCATACCTGATGTGCCGCTTCCGTAACCCCACCATTCGTCCCAGAGGTCGCGCTTATCACAGCAAACTAAAAGTAAAACATTCAATTTTGAATATATGTAGTCAGTTGTGTTGAGCGTTGCATTGTATGTATTTTCATTGTATAAGTAATTAGTCCAATGCCGTGTTGCATTATTTCTACAATTAAACAAAAATTATCATTCCATAGCATAGTATTTTTAGGTAAAACAAATACATAGCCTCACTGTCGAAATGCTATGCTAAGAATTATTCATTTTATCGTAATCCTGTTTGTATCATCCCACGAGATCTAATAACTCATAATGCTGCTGATAGACAAGCACGTGACCAGAAGTAATGCGTTTTGTGGCATCACATCAGGCGTGACATTTGCTGCAGTGTCGTTGATTTTTCTCTCCAAAAGTCAGTCAGATATTCCGTGTGAACTTGTCTAATGTTCATTTGGTTCCAAGATGATGTTTATTTTGATTCTGCATTGCGTTAAGTTAGATTCTTTAACAACAATTTTCGTATATGAGACAACCTTTTACATATACATAGACCATCACTATACTTGTGAAAACTATGTTTATACATGTTTCTATATGTGAACGGAATTTGAAATATAGTTAAAAACCGACGAAAGTTATATCCAGAGATAATTGATGTTATGTTGAGCAAATTGGTTATAGATTTCTAGATAAATGTCGCCAGAAAACCAAAAATCGCATCGTATAATATCGAATAGTTATGTTCGAAAAACATTTGTTTTCATACTGTCAACAGCATTGAAGTTGTTCGACGGAAATGACAAACATTGTTGCACTTTTCTTTAAGCTTATACTTCATATGGGATAGTTAACACATTGTAGAGAAGTGTATTAACATGATATATACATGTTTATATAATCGATAATATATGGACAGTCATTTGTGTGATTTCATGTTTTAACCCTAATATATATACAAATCATATTTGTTATTATGAATTATCGTTTTAAGATTTGAATTTTTCTTTTCATAGTTTGGTTAATTGTATATAAATAATAAGTGGTTGGTTGCGTCATCAATAATTGTCTTCAGTAGAGTTTGATACAATTGATGTGTTTGCTTGAAATATGTTTACGTCAATTCCCAATATATTCCTATAGATGACTCGTGGTTATAGATTTTGCATTCTCATTGACGAATAAATCAACGGTTTATATTGATCTATATAGCTGGTAATACGCAGGGGCGTTTTATAAAATGTCAAATGAAAATAACATCACTATATAAAAAATTATATATATGTTTGTGTTTACCATTTATTATAATTGTAACATCTTGTTTGCGTTTTGTGTCATTACATTAAAGCACATTATGTTAAAAATTTGATTAATTACTTGCTACTGTAAGGGAAAAAAACAATAAATCATAATCGATTTGAAATGTAACTTGTGAATTTGTGAGATATATTCTTATTGTTTATATGTATTTGTTAACATTGAAATTAATATTTCATGTCAACCTTTTAACTCCATTGACATAATTAACCAAGTGTCATCGCTAATGATGACAAGATAAAGAGCACATTATGTCCTAGCCGCTATCGGATATGTCTGAATGAGTTCTAAATAAGCAATGCAACAAATTGATGAATTAAATTAGTCGTAAATCTTGAAGTATAAAATCCATTCAATATGTATGTCCGTTTAGGCTGGCCTAAATAGATGTTTGATAAAGTACCAAAAGCCCAGCTCTCTTTGTTGTTTTACTTGTTAAACGTAATGGATACACGTTATTTTGAATTTGTACTGATATACGTTTATTGAAGTATACGGGTGGTTTTATTGTGTGGAAACCCTTGTGTATACTTTGTAACAAACACATTCTGCATAATAACGTTTGCACATTTTATTCCATAAATAACAGAAGCGCAATAAAATATTGTTAATCAATTCCAGCTTACTGCCTCAATTTTATACAATTGGCAATATGCAATATGAGACCATAATTCATTGCGACATGTCAGGATCGTAGTTCCATGTGGGTCACAAGGTACCAATTTTGGAGACGTTTGCGACGTATTGTTGAAATGTTTAGTCACACATATAAATTTGCATGGTATTGTTGTTTTTTTTAAATTATTAGAAACAAGTTGTATTTTTATCACACTATTAATACAAAACGATATTATTTTATAGTCTGTACTTGTCTCCGACAGAGCGCATACAGGTTATTTTAACGTGTTAGGTTTTGCAAAAGTTCTCATTCATTTCTTTTATAAGAGTCAAATTTCACATTTTCAACTTCATTCTGTAGCTGAACTAATGCTTGATCAATTCACTAACATGTATTGAACTACACCAAAATAACACTCGTTATAAATCGACTTTATCCGGATTGCGCTTTATGCTTAATATGAATATTGTCGTTGAATAGTAATGCGCTATAAATGCGCTACTTTGATTCGTTTTTTTTTATATCTGTTTCCATAGTATTTATAGCTTAACATAATCTAGATTTAAATATAATTATTAAAACAAATGTATTAAGTCGATTATTTTCAAGTACTATATTCAAACTTAAAGTCAACCATCGTAGGATTAATTTTGACTATGCAAACAATTCTTGCTGGATAAAGTAACATTGACATTAACACATAATTATTAAATATTCTGCTTATTAATAAGTATTAACAATTTTAAATACAAGGACGAAAACGATTTACATTTATTATTAATCAAAAGTTAGTTGATTTGTGTTGACATTACATTATTCGTTTTATGTTATGCTTACAAAGCTCGATACTTCACAACCTTTTTTATTTATTAGAACCGTTTATTATTACGATCACAAAGCCGTTTGTATTTTATTTTGTAACACAAACTTCTTTGAAAAATGCATAATCAATAGACCCGAGCAATCAAATGTTAATAATATAAAATTCTATTGAAATTTGATTACACTTGTTACTGCCAGTGAGCGAGATATACAGTAAATGGCCCCTGACACGCGATACCTTGGCTCAGCTTGGGTTATAATATCTGGAGGAATGTCACCCTATACAGTAATCATCGCAATTGCGGTACACAGCTACACTTCACGCCTATTGACATGCACATATGAATGAAGTGCGACTGTACATATATGGGCGAAATCTAAACGTTTATGAGATATCGTAACAAGCCGCCTCCTTATCCCTTGGTACTCTAAAGAAATACAAGATGATTTGGGGTATTTTCTCGCTTGTTTTTTCCCTAATGGATTATCACTATTTGGTAAGAAAAAATATCAGGTATACGTTTAACATATATACGCAATTGCATTGTGGTTGTTGTTACTGAGTTCTCACTGGTATTTATACAATTATGTTGGAATAACACATGTTGTTGCAGTAGTTTCTGGAGATTCATTATTCCATTGTTAAATATGTTCTTAAGGTGATTGATTATACACCAGTTCAATAACCCACAGAATGTTTATACAATAAGCTCGTGACTCGGTTGATGAAAGACCGCGTAACCATGCCGATAAAGCGAGGCACTAGTGAACTGGCTATGCACTAAGCACACACTTACGCCTAAAGATCTCTTAACCCAGTCATTTATAATATTGTTTTCATGAACTTCAGTAAGAACAGCTGCCATACATTGAACGTGTATTGTAACGGACCACGGCTACGAAATTACATGGCAATTAGTTCTTATTTCATATGATGTCATTCAATCGGCAACAAGTATTTAGCAGTTATATGATGTTCGTGATCATATGTGCGCTGTATATATACTTTCTAAATCACATGCATAGATTTGAACATACTATATAACAACCACGAAAGACACTGTAAAACAATATCTCACATTACTTTGAAAATATTTTATAAGTATGAAAACATTTGTATATTGAAACGCCGGAAATATTGTCACGAGAACAATTCTTGTTCACTAAAGTTATATTAAAGGCTAGGGACCAATCGCCTAAACAATACAAGCAAATTCATACAAAACGACATTAACGATACTAAAACAATTATTACAGTTGGGGTCACTGCCTTGGAACGTTCAATGCACATCCGATTGAAAGGCAAACGTCACACTAAGCCCCGAAATATTAACAAAATACACACGGGTTGATAAATTAACTTTATAGCATCACAATTAAACAAAAAACAAACATAAAAAGGAGATATAAATTCGAATTGTGTTATATATCAATAACGTTCATTATCAATCATACCAGTGCAATGTAACTTAATACGCACTAACTAAAAATAAATGACTTAAAAACAAACAAAAAGGAAATAATTAAATACTTAAGTCTAGACTACTTTCCCTGATAATGAATAAGTGGAAGGATACAAAACAAAACTAATTTAATTGTATTATATAATTTCTTTATAATAATACACAACATTTAATAATATGAGTTGTTTCAAGTTGTTTAACTGAATAACACAACACGCATGCAGTTTCTTGCCTTGCGAGAACTCAATGAGTAATGAGTAGTATAAGTTAACTTAATTGCAATTTAATTTAATTTTGTATTGATTTTATTGGTGCAAAAGAACCAGACATGTAACTGATTTAATTTTCAACAATACATATTAACAGCTTCTGACTAAAATCGTTCTTGGTTCTCACTGTCAACGAAAAGTGTTATTTCTATCGAATTAAAAAAATCATTTAATGAAAGTTATGCGCTTCAGAAAAACTTTAGAAAGGCATTTGCATTAAGTAAGTTATTATTAATCAGAGGGCCATTTTGTATGATCTGATAATCACTGGTAGAAAGGCAAATTGACAGAGGCGCAGTCGAGGTCTATATGTATCTTCCAGTGAACATCTGATCATATTTTTTGACCTTCATCAAATCATCTGGTTTATAATATGACTTCGTATATATAGAGAATACAAGGTCGGTGCCGATTAAGCGAAGTTTATTTTGCGAGGCTTAGAAAATCTGAACCACGAGCCTTAGCGAGTGGTTCAGAATTTCGGGTCGAGCAAAATGAATTTCGCTTTATTCGGCACCGACCTAGTTTTTTATTTATTCCATCAATATTCTATTTATCCTACATTTGTCTTTAATTTATTTCTTATGCAATCAAAAAAGTAGTATTTAATTTCTAAAAACAATAGCAAAATCAGATTAAATTAACTGAATCTAACCTTGCGTAGTAATATTAAAATTGTTTGTGATCTTTCCCGTTTACGCCACTCGAAATAGTCCTTAAGAATTCCACGCAAAAGCAGAGTAACAAGACAAAATATCGCTATATGCCTCGATTCAAATTTAATCAGCATTCCAAATGTTACACACTCAAGTAGAATACAAACGCTTTTGTTCAAATTAAAATTCTAGTTTCACAACTGCAATAAACAAAAGAATGGCTGCCATTTTGAACCTTAGTCAGGCATGATTCAGCATTTATCCCCGCCGATAATGTAAATTTTAGTATATAAACAACTCTTCTTTTTACACACTTTATACTAACTGGCATAAGAAAGTCAAACATCTACTGCTTCTTGTTCTACTCACAAGGGTTTTGTTATTACCATGTTTATTTTCGTCAGTTTTGTTTGCTTTTATGGCGAGTTAAAACTTTTGCACACAAAACAAAATTGATTTCTTCATCGCCATTTGGTATAAAAACACGCTTACCTCAATGACAACTTTAATCCAATCCTAAAAAAATACAGTTACAACGATATGTACTTCCATTTTCTGTTCTTTAATCCCTTGTTTTGACATTTATTTTAACCACACTATTTTTTAATAACGCTTGAATTTGTTATGACCCAAAACACACTTTTCGAAACCTTACTTCTATCGAAGCGAGTTATTTTATTAATATCGAAATTTACAATTATGCATTACAATCATACAATCCGAAATATGTTTTGGATTCGTTCGATGCTTTAACAAATATTTTACTGTTACATAAATGAACACGTCCGACTTATCCATCTTAAAATCCAGAGAGTCAAACTTGAACTGGTGTGTTTCGTCACACAAATTACGTCACACGAGATACGTCATAAATTTCGCAATCAATTTAATGACAAATAAAAGTACGGAAAGCCGGTTTTGAGATAAATTTAAGTGGAAATTCGGCTTTTATCTATATACGGTATATTGATTTGAAAATTAAACATTCATTTCATGTATAAATTCAAAAAAGAAGTTTGAAATAAAGGGAAATATATTCCAAAGTGGTTTATTTTAACAATGCACGTCTGATGATGGGATAAACTGGTTATTTTTTACCGATATTAAATGTATACATAAATGTGATTTACATATTATGTCATAAACGTAACGTCATTTGATGTGACTCGTTTGCAGCTTTTGCAAAACATTATTTTTTAGCGTCTAGAAAAAAAATATCAAATCCAGTTATTTTAGACCAAAGGTAACGTTATGTGAGAACCGTAATTCGAGAATATTAAATATATTACTATTTGCTGGTCAGTGGTTCAAACTATGGATTTTAGAACAAATACAACTCACAACTCCCATATAATTATATCGCATAGCACAACTAAAGTTAAAGGTATTTTTTGTTTAAAGAAGACTATCATGATGAAATTTTATTAAAAGAAGTCTAACACAATGGAATTTCAGCAATACAAATGTTACAGGGAAAATAATTTAAAAATTCATTTTATCTGTTGACTTTATTTAAAATGAACAATACATCAATAGGTTTCAATTTATTAAATGCTTCAAGAGCATCGCATATTCTCTCTTATGTGTACAGTGTTTATATTATACTATATTATGTACTAAAATTCATTTTAATATATGGTAATTAAAAAACGATGTCGCGATAAAGTGTGATCATAACATAGAGTTAACACTTAGCAGCGTAAGTTCACAAACTATATTTATAAACTTTTATTTTTAGTTTCATATATTATATATCATGTTTTTGGCATTGATTTTTTGTTCCATATGATTACATAGTGTACATGCGATTGGTTTTGTAGATTGTTATTTTAATAATAAGTTTTCATAAATTAAATTGGTATATTCTGGATTTTCGTCACAGTCTACATGAACACATAGCTAAGTTCTATTTGCTTATTTGTAGTTAGTTTTTTTTTTCATTTTAATTAGTAAATTAATNTATTTTAATAATAAGTTTTCATAAATTAAATTGGTATATTCTACGTGCAAGTAAGACTGTAACAATAATTTAACTAAACGCCATTACATAGTAATAAAGAGTTAACAGCGTAAGTTCACAAAATATATTCATAAACGTTAATTTTTAGTTTCATATATCATATATCATTTTTTTGGCTTGCTTTTTGTGACATGATACATTTTACATTGTTAATAATGTATTCATTATATGAATAAATATACAAGTCGTTTTTTAGCATCCGATAGCGGTATAAAGTTAAATCAACAATTAAATAAAACAACATTTGAGTACAGTTTAAATATTAAGTAATAACGCAATAATATAACACTTACTTTGGCGTAGGGACGATACATATACAAGTCGTTTTTCAGCATCCGATAGCGGTATAAAGTTAAATCAACAATTAAATAAAACAACATATGAGTACAGTTTAAATATTAAGTAATAACGCAATAATATAACACATACTTTGGCGTAGGGACGAATTCAATAATATATTGTCGACGAAATTTTATCACATTTTGAATAGATTTGCATTTAAAATTAGTGTTTATATATTTTTATATATTATAATAAGTGTGTGTTCATTATAGTGTCACCTCTCGCGATTATGAAGCTGTCATTTTGAAATCTGAGACACCGTTACTAATGAAAATCAGGAAGGCAATAGGTACCCATCTATTTAACCAGCTGATGGGTCGGCAACCATTAATTACAGCTCGTACCTCAAACATTCAACCCTCCAGAGGGCGCGAACGACCTAACACTTAGTACGATAACTTAAGAAATACAACAAACGATATGAACGCAAAAATTTGAAATGATAAGAACAATTCAAAATGGAAACAATTTTTAAAGAGGCATTAAATAAGACATGTTAGATTACAAAAAAACATGCTATTTATTTAGTTTTCACAACCGGACGTTTACTCGATGAATAAGAACATATCAATTTCCTTTGTCAATATGTAAAATCACTAATTATTGTTCAAACATAACTAAGAAACATTGAAATTAATTTTTTTGTCAACCTTTTCACGCAATTGACATAACAAACCGAGTATCATCGCGAACGATGACAAGATAAAGAGCCCTTTTTGCCCTAAGCGCTATCGGATATGTCTGAGTGAGTACTGATGAGCAATACAACGAATACAACATGTATTAATTAAATAAGTCGTAAATATTATAGTATAAAAGCCATTCCATATGTATGTCCACTGTTTTAGGCTGGCCTAAATAAATGTTTGATAAAGTACCAAAAGCCCAGCTCTCTTTGTTGTTTTAAATGTTTAAAACTATTTATTGAAGAATAAGGTTTGTGATATGGTGTGGAAACAATTGCGTATACTTTATAACAAACCCATTTTGCTTAATAACGTGTTCACATTTTATTCAGAACTTAATCCAACAATAACAGAAGCGCAATAAAATACTTTTAATCAATCCCAGCTTACCAGTACTGGAATAACAAATATAATGGAAAGTTGTGCAGTAGAAGCAGACTCAATAAAATACGATTGGCCATATGGTACATGACGTAACTATACATTACAAAATGTTATAGACCAACACATGACCATTGATTCAGTGGGTGAACACTAATGGTTATTGCTTCGCTGTTGAAGATTATTGGAGCACGTGGGTTGCACTTTGTGTGATAAAAACGGTAGACCATAACTCACTGCGACATGTCAGGATCGTATTTCCATGTGGGACACAAGGGATCAAAATTGAAGACGTTTGCGTCGTATGTTTGAAATTTTCTGTAACTAGTATAACTTTGCACGGTATTGTTGTTTCATCACATTATTCAAATATTGTATAGTCTGTATTTGCCACCGAAAGAGCGCATGTAGGTTTTACGTTTTACGTTTTGCAAAAGCTCCCATTTATTTAATATATAAGAGTTAATTAATTATAATGTTAACTTCATTCTGTAGCTGAACGCATTCTGTATCAATTCACTAACATGTATTAAAATATACCGAAATGTTGACCCTAGTTCACAATCGTTATACGTCGCCTATATCCGGATTGTGCGGGTGCTTAATGTTTAGAATGATTATTGTCGTTGAAAAGGAAACGGCTATAACTGCGCTACTTTGGTTCATTTTTTTTTAACTGCGTCCATAGAATGTATAATTTCAACAAATCTCAAATTAAATATTATTTCTAAAACAAATTTACTTAATCGATTATTTTTAAGTACTGTATGAAAACTTAAAATCACCCATCATATGATTAATTTTGACAGTGCAGACAATGCTCGATGGATATAGTAACATTGACATTATAATTCTGAAATATTCTGCTTACTCATAAATATTAACATTTAAAAATACAAGGACGAAAACAATTTATATTTATCATGAATCAAATGTAAGTTGATTTGTTTTCTCAATAAATTACTCTTTTTATGTTATGTGTTCAATGCTCATTATTGCATAAACTCTATCTATAATACCCTCTGGCGGGGTGCAGAAACTTGGCAAAAGAAGGGGTTGAACCGGAGAAATCGTGTATTAATAAGGCGATTCACGTGCCGTTCAAGCCCTGTCAAGTGTTTTTTTTCATATCCATAAACTGGTCCATGCGCAGTTACTTCCCTTAGTAATGGCTGACCGGGAAGCGCGTCCAGGTAATTGGCCACAACCTGGCTATTTTTGCAATCTATTGTTCGAAAAAGATGGTGACACATATAAAGTTATTGATATAGTTAAACATTGGCCAGTGCCTATGTTTCTCATTCGCTCATTATCGGACGGGAAAACACGCCAAGTCTTTCGCCACGAACTCGAGCCTCGTAATTTCTGAAAGTGACCGCGCGAGGCATATGTAAAACACAACCTTGAATTGTATGACGTAATATGAAATAATCGAATTATTTGTCGATGTCGAATGAACAAGACATATTGTTTTCCATGTTATTTTAATTTATTTTGGTATGTGTGATTTGTTTATGCAATAATAGCGAAAAAACTCCTATTCTCGGACTTTTTTTGCGCACTCGGGCAGGAACGGATTTTTCGAGCGATCGCAGATGATCATGCCCTCGAAAACTGTATTATCCATATACTACTTCATAGTCTTTCTTTAATGTATTAGAACCGTATATTAGTTAGAGAACAAAGTCAACAATTGAATATATTTGCAACACGAACCTTCTATGAAAAAATGCATAATCAATTGACACGAGCAATCAAATGTTAATAATATATATTTATATTAAAATTTGATTACACCGCTGCAGTATTGCAAGCACTCTGAGTGCGTAAACAAAATTAATACGTTAGATTGTTAGTGCCAGTGAGCAAGATATCAAGTAAACGGCCCCTGACACGTGATTCAGTGTCTCCGCTCGTCTTTATTATATCTGGAGGAATGCCTGCATATACAGTATCTATCTCAATTGCGGTACTACAGCTACACTTCACGCATATTGTCATGGAAATATAATTGAAGTGCGACTGTACATTTATTGGAGGCAAAATCAAAACATATATGAGGTATCGTAACAAGCCGCCTCATGTTCCATTGATACCATAAAGAAAATACCAGAAGATCTGGAGAAATTTCTTTCTCGTTATTTCTCAAATAGATTATAACTATTTAGTAAGAATATAGATAACGTATCCATTTAACATATACACGCATTTGCATTGTGGTTGTTGTTACTGCGTTTTCACTAGCATTTATAAAACTATGTTTGAATAACACATGTTGTTAAAGAGTAGTTTCTGCAGATTCATTATTCCATTGTAAAGTATGCTCTTAAGGCGAATGATTTTACACCAGGTCAATATCCCACAGAATGTTTATACAATAAGCTATTGACTCAGTTGATGAAAGACCGCGTTTCCCATGCCGATAAAGCGAGGAACTACCGAACTGGCTATGCAATACGCACACACTTATGCATGCAATTCTCTTAACCCAGTCATTTATAATATTGTTTTAATGAACTTCAGTAAGAACAGCTGCCATACATTGAACGTGTATTGTAACGGACCACGGCAACGAAAATACATGGCAATGAGTTGTTATTTCATATGATTTCATTCAATCGGCAACAAGTATTTCATTTAGCAGTTATATGTTGTTCATGATCATCTGCGCGCTGAAGATATTCTTTCTAAATAACTTTTTTCATATATCAATTTAAGTCCATTCTCGATCATACCAGTGCAATGTAACTTCTCATAAAAACAAGAAAAAAAATATAATGATAACATAATTAAGTCTAGACTACTTTCCCTGTTAATGAATAAGTAGAAGAACACTAAAAAAAAATAACTGTATAATATAATTCGTTTATAATAATACACAACATTTAATAACATGATTTGTTATAAGTTGTTTCACTGAATATCACGACCCGCATGCAGTTTCTTGCCTTGCGAATACTCAATGAGTAATTCGGTAGTATAAGTTAACTTAATTGCAATTTAAATTAATTTTGTATTGATTTCACTGGTGCGAAAAGCAGCGGCATGTAACTGAATTAATTCTCAACAATGCATATTAACAGCTGCTGACTTAAAATGTTCTTGATTCTCACTGTCAACGAAAAGTGTGATTTCTATCGAATCAAAAATCATCATTTAATGAAAGTAATGCGCTAAAGAAAAGCTTTAGAACGGCATTTGCATTAAGTAAGTTATTATTAATCAGAGGACCATTGTACATGATCTGAAAATCACTAGTAGAAAGGCTAATTTACAGAGGCGCAGTCGAAGTCCATATGTATCTTCCAGTGAACATCTGACCATATTTAATGACCTTCATAAAAAAATCTGCTTTATAATATGACTTCTTATATACTGCTTATCTTTTACTTATATTACATGTATACATGATTGTGATTTACATAGTATGTCATAAACGTAACGGCATTTGATGTGTTTCGTTTGCAGCTTTATTTTTTAGCGTCTAGAAAAACGTATCAAATCCAGTTATTTAAGACCACAGTTATCGTTATGTGAGAACCGTAATTCGCGAATATTAAATAAATTAATTTTGGCTGGTCAGTGACTCAAACTATGGATTTTAAAACAAATACAACTCACAACTCCCATATAATTATATCGCATAGCACAACTAAAGTTAACGAAGACTAACGCGACTTTTACATTCAAATGTAAACATACAACTGGCCAATCAAACTAAACGCATATTCATAAACGATGTTTAATATATGTGCATATTTTACGTATTTTATATACCCTGTTTTAACTTGTGGAATAAGTATGTCAAGTTTAGTTTTTTTAATTGCGAGTTTTAAAGTAGTCAAACGGAGTTCAGGAAATCAAGAAAACTTTAAATTAGTTAGGTTTACCTAAAACATAATTATTGACACATGCCATAAACTAGATAACATGGTAATTTATCCATTAATGTTAAACGTATGAGATAAATAGAAACATATATAAATTTATATAGTTATAACAATTGATATGATATGATCTCTTACCCCAACAGGCTTTCAGACACGCACATATCCAAATACAGTATTGCAGTTTGGTTGCTGAATTCATATTAATTCAGCTATAATTTAATTCAATTTCTTAACGCAATTACACTTGTTCTCGTTTGCGTTAGACAATCAGTTGACGTTGACACTGTAATACCGAATTAAAACCGGAATCTAGTAAACTAAACATTTTATATCCTGATAATACAATGTAGAAACATTATCGTTTGTCATCGCAGCGTCGAAGTCCCAATGTTGCTGCAAATAGAAACTGCTCTACCCAATTAGTAATCATCCAAAGCGCGTTAATGTCTATTTATATCAAACTATTGCAGACTCTCTCAATTCCCGCGGAAACAAACTGAGACCGATATCGAGTTTGCGTTGATGCTCTTCTCACGCTTTCATTTGAAAGACTGTTAATCCAGGCTGAATGTTTCAAGGACAATTTCGAAAACGTACGTATAAAAAATAAAGCTTGTTCTCCATTAACGGAAATAATGTAAAGACAAGGAATACTAGCTTATATCTATAAACATTATTTGCAATTAAATAAGTTTGAACACATGTGATTTTGCAAGCACATTCAACATAGTTAGTTTACTGATTTGAAAATGTAATATCCAATTAGGGCGTTATGTGCATTCACTTGGTATCATAATAAGTTATTATATTGATACTGAAATACTGGTTTAATCGTTTTTCCTTTGTCAAAATATTGTCTTCTCTGGAAACGATTGATTAATTTGCTTTTATTTAAGGGTTAGTTCTGTATACAAATACACTGGCATTAAGGTCAGTTTCAAGTAAATGTGCAAGTCTAATCAAATTGTGACAGCAATCAATTACACATACATGCACTCGTATATTCAGTTTGAATGCAATACTTATAACATATTTAATAAACACTATTTAACTAAACTGTTCAAGAAAGTTTCAGAATACGATGTTGATAGTGAAAGAATAACCGCTTTTGAATGATTTATTTGCACAAGTAATTAAGTGCGCTCACTAAGCTCTTGGGACTTGCAGGTACACCTGTTGTATTTCTCATTAAAACAAGCATTGTTTTCTTAGTAATGAAATATTGATGAATAGTAATGCATTAATTATTTTGCTTAATTTAGAATATCGCCATATTTCGATGGTCAATATTTGTTGAAAACATTTATGCTTGGTTCGTTCCGAAAATCATAAATATAAAGAACGTATTGAATGATTTCGTATGAAAGGATGTATTAACACAGCTGTTTATAACTCAACTACATTCCCTATGCAAATGGTATTTGATTACCTGTGTTCGATAGACGTTATGTTTGCATGAAGCATTTTTCAAATTTAGTAATTGAAAGATTGACCGATTTTGTTGTTATTTTTGCATAATAATTGCCATTTAATTACGCGAAAGGAAAGTGTCGGATTAAAAGTGCTGTTTATTGTAAAGATATTAATAGACATATGACAGAACTACCCCGCCACGTTGCAGACACAGTACACCTGAACTAATGTAATCAATTATTAAAACATTGACGTGATGTATCAGTTATAAATATTTTATCCGTTCAATACATCAAAACATGATCATTGTAAATAACACAATGCTCCCTTACAACAGAAGAACGACAAAACACCACTTAATTGGAAAACACATTCAGGATATTTAATGTACGTCAAAGGAGCATCACTTATTCACTTATTCAGCGCCCTACCCTAGTCAAGTGGCAAAGTTGTTGAAGAGCGTCTTATTTCCGTAAGGTTGTTTATGGATGATTAAACGAGCTTTATATTGTTTTTTTATATTGTTTTGCCATGCAATAACATTTGAAACACAGCGGAGCTGCAAACAAGGCAATACAAATTGAATGCGAAACGAATAGCTTGTCTAGATTTCGAAAATAAAACGACATAAACTTAAAAAAATAAAAACATTATTAAAGCAGTGTTTTATAAACGCCATCTTCTTAAATATCCCTGTGTAATTTAGAAACCAACCGGGTGTATACATACGTATTTTAAAGTTTAATAGTGTTAATATTTTAATCTATGACAGTAAAGGTCTGTCAGAAGTTACTTACTTTCATGTTAAACGGCGCCGCTACATCCGTACATGCGCCGACAAAGTAAAATAAAATAATATTTGTATGTACAAAACGTTACACCACATCAGTGCAATCAATATCTAAAGCAACAGGCATTATATTGTATCAATCGACATCAGACGTCTTGAACTAAAGATGTCATCTCTATATTATAGATTTAGCTAAAGCAGATTGGCAGGTGGTCCCCCGTCATTTTTTTCCCAATCCTTCCATAATTAAGCGCCATCTTGTAAAATATGCCGCACTCTTTTTGTCTCTTTTCAATGCTCAATATTCTTGCAAATACGACGCAACTTACGCATTTGTATTGGATTTTGACGATTTTATAGAGAAACATCCGACATTACTTTTTGATATTAACATCAAATTATTTTAAATAAAACACTCTTGAATATAAGCTGAATTTAGTATTGAATATAAGTAGGAAGAGAAAACAACATGATTAAGACATTTACAATGCAACCACTTTCATGAAACAGGTCACTCGGCCCCTATTTAGGCATCATGCCTTTTTAGTCTGACTAAATCCCTATCTATATCATCTTGATGAAACTATACTTCAAAACATTGAAGACTCAATCAAAATGCGTACAGCCAAAACCAAGTATATATTGCCTTTGAGGCTGTATATCCATAGACAACCTGATTACTACATGTCTGCACGCAGAGATGGATTGGAACTCGTTCTACAATAGGGTCTAATTATATTTATTTAGAGGCGCATTGCAAACTTAGAAAGACTAAGATTACCGCTTAGTGGAGATCGACAGTATTTTAAAGAACAGAAGATTAAGATCGTGACCCAACAACACATATTTACAATTATATAATGTATATTTATTAATTAAAAACAGTTATATATTGTTTTGTGAAATAACTTATTTTGTTATAGAATATTTAGACCAATTGATGAATGTGAAACCATGGCTTTATAAAGTAAATCTATGTTACAACATGTGGATATACATTAAAACAAAAAAAATGATAAAAAAAACTTCGTTTTTGATTGTGACATACTGTGTAATTATTGCTTTATGTTAGGTACCTGCATATTTGATAACAAATACCTTTAATGTGAGCGATTAACCGCATCAAAATGCCAGATATTCAATTTAAACGTTTATCTAATGTTTATCTTTTTAACAATTGTTTATCTAATGTGTTTAAAAGTTGTACTTTGATTATATTTACTTTTACAGGAAAAAAATGTCAATTAACTGAAATATTGATTTATTGTTTCCCTTAAGTAAACCATTAAAAAATACAGAGATAATTACCTTGTCGGAGCTTAATTCGTTTCACGTAAAGTCCCAATAAAATTATTTTGCAATGAAAGCGCAACCGTTCGGACAACTTAAAAAGCATAATCATGTTCACATATTCATAAAAAATTAATATAAATATGCGGAAGTTCTATATTAGAATTATACAATCACCATTGAATCATTGAATATTTCAAGGAAGTCAACATCATTTAATAATATTATTTGGCAACGCTTGCCGAACATTCAGGTTACAATCGGTAGATACGACTCCCCGCGGCATTAGCGATGACGAATCGGTCTATCACGGACATTTCACAATTTAATTCTGGTGTAATCACACCGGGCGCTGCAGTTTATCCATGGTACAGCGAGCTGAGATATCGGAGGTGTGACTGTGTCCGCATAGCGGTCTCTTGATACAACGAAACAAGGCAATATTTGCAATTCTTTTTTTCTTGCAGTTATGTTTTTATTTCCCTGTAGAGGAATTATAATAATATCATTATAATTGTTTTATAATGTAAACAAAATCATCCAATCCTCTCGTGTTGTACAACCGCCGGAACACCACAGTTATGCACATGAAATAGTGTATATGTATTGTATTTTATCATATTTTAACGTTAACCATACCATACTCAAGTAGAATGCACGTGTGCATTTTAATGCAAATCGTTGGAATATGTCTGGTGTTGCTTTGTATTTGGATGGATTAACTGAGTAAGATTTGCAATAGCGGCGTTCGTACAATATGCAACTTATCGAGCCGATAAGAATAATGATATATTGCTTTTTGTTCTTAGATTTATAATCTTCATAGATTTTTTTAATATTTACAAACATTTATAGAAAGGCATAAAGAGTTATTTGTTGGATGTATAAACTGTTACTTTGATCAAATAATTATATACTCAAAGACAACCCCTTTTAGCATCAAGTGTCCGTCCTTCTCCGTTCGTCGTGAGTCGTAAACATTTACCTTCTTAACACAAAAAGGGCACATTTATTTCTCAATCTGTATGAAATTTTGTCAAATTATTTGTCCCAATAATATATCGGACGAGTTCGAAACTGGGTTAATAAATCAGATTAAAGAAAACTCTTCTGAATAATATAGATACCTCATTTATTCCCAAATCTGCGTGAAACCTGGGAAGAACATTTGTCCAAATTATACTTCTGCTGAGTTTGAAACTGGCTCACTTAGGATAAAAACTATGCCACCAGGTCAAAGCTTTAAACACTATAAAGGCTTCTCTATTGCCCAATATTCACGAAACGTGGTCAAATTCAACCACCCAAACAAGGTAACAAGGCCAATTAAGGACACCTCGTTTGAATACGAAAGCGGCAACATGTATTGCACACTCGGTCTTATAACACTTAGCCAGAACATGTATCCAAGTAATTTATTAGTCTGAGCTTGGAACTTGGTTACGGGCGGTAAACACCGAGGTTACTAAGTGCAAATAGCAAACACCTTAGAGAACACATTTTTGCTCAATATTAATATTAGGGTGTCGCAACATTTGTCCCAATGATTTCTCGTTGAAGTTAGAAACAGGGTCACGTGGTATCGAAATCTAACTCACTGTGTCAAACAAACTAAAAATATAACATCCTTGAGGCACTATTGGTTTTTCCAATCATCATTTAACTTACTCAGAATACTTTTCCTAATAATATTTTGGTCGATTTCTTAACTTGTTTTTGAGACATAGCAACAGCTGATAAAAAAAGTTCTGTTTCTTAGGGTCTTGTGTAACCAACCTAGTTCCTTTGATCCTCTTGTTTGTGTTTATGACCAAAAATACGCAATTACCAGATGCAAACTATGGCACCGATCGAACGCCCTAAAGGCTTATATTCTACCCATCAAAACACTAATATCGATAAATCAACAGTTATTTCTTACATAGCAGACATTGATTCTTTCTTTTTGTATATTGAGGACAGTTTAATAAATTTGAATCAATCCAATAAAAAACTAATATTGTAACGCTCCGATTAAATTTAGTCCACTCAATAGAAATGTGTGTTTCATCCATTTGTTATTTTTTGTTAGGTATGTAACATTTTAATGAATGTTTCTTTATCTATTACACAAATAACACTATTTTTGTTCTGTTTTACTGCGAAATACTTCCGGTTTTCAGAAAGTTACTAGTCATTAAGAAACAGTTAGTACGAGCCGCAATAAAATAAAACACACACGGTGTCAGAAAAAATATGGGTTAATTGAAATATACAACGGCATTTTTTTATATTAAAATCTGCGTTATTGTTGCAGGATATGATTCTCTATCTTTTGAATCACTTTTTAAACTGTATAAACATCAATGAAATTTATGATTAACTAAGCACTCATAATACTAGCGAATTGGATTCTAGAAACAATAATCCCATATATCGTGTCATTGTGTAATGAGGTTTTATTATGCTATCAAAACTGTTTACGGTTTATATATTCGCAAAATCAGCAATACACGCTTTTGGCAAACTAAATTATATTATATATACATATACACAGTGAGATGAAGTTCAGCTATACAGAGAATAATTGTATACAATAATGATTATTATAACTATACCACAAACATGAAGACTAACATGACGTAATTTTATCAATTGAAGACTAACATGATTTACTTTTATCAATAAAAGACTTACATGCTGTAATTGTCTCAATTGAAGATTAACATGATGATTGAACTTGTATCAATAAAATGTGTGGGGCTCGAAATTTAACCTCCCGAGGGCGCGAACGACCTAACACTTAGTACGATAAGAAATAATAAAAATAAATTTAAAACTATTTATGGAAGTATTAGGGGTATGATATGGTGTGGAAACCATTGTGTAGACTTTAGAACAAACACATTTTGCATAATAACGTATGCGCATTTATTCAGAGTTTAATCCACCAATGACAGAAGCGCAATACAATACGTTTAATCTATTCCAGCTTACCAGTACTGAAATCACAAATATAATTGGACGTTGTGCAGTAGAAACAGACTCAATGTTATACGATCGGCAATATGGTACATGATGTTAGCATACATTACAAACATGTTATAGACCAACACATGACCGTCGAATGAACACTTATGGTTATTACAACGCTGTTGAAGATAAATGAAGCACGTGAAGTGCACTTTGTGTAATACAAATTGAAGACCATAACTCATTGCGACATGTCAGTATCGTATTTCCATGTGGGACTCGAAGAATCAAAATTGGAGGCATTTGCCTCGCATGGTTGAAATTCCACATATTAGAAACATTTTGTTAATCATCAAACTATTAATGTAATAAGATATTATTGTATAGGCTGCACTTGTCTCCGTAAGAGCGCATGTAGGTTTCACGTTTTATTTTTTTTGCAAAAGCTCCCATTCATTTAATATATAATAGTCAAATACTTATATTTTTAACTTCCTTCCTGTAGCGGAACTCATTCTTTATGAATTCACTAACATATGACCGAAATATTGACCCGATAGTACACTCGTTATAAATCGACTATATCCGGACTGCATAGGTGCTTATGTCTTGAATCATTATTGGCGTTGAATAGGAACACGCTATTAATGCGCTTCTTTGGTTCGTTTTTCAATTTTGTCGATAGCATTTATAATTTTACCGAATCTCAAGTTAAATATTATTATTAGAACAAATGTACCGTATCGATTATTTAAAAGTTCTGTAAGAATACTTAAAGTGACACTTCGCGGATATATATATATAAAAGGGCAGAATCGTAAGAAAACGTGTTTTTATTAATGATATCACTGAAAATAAGATTAAAATCGGTTGAAAACAAACAATATAGCGATTTATATTTTTGGGTCGAGTACGGTAAAATACGAAAACGACCTAATTAATATTCATGATTCGACACGTTAATTCAAACCTTAGCAAACACAATTGCGGATACGGGCGAATTTAGCGGAGAGAAGGTAAGAATCAATGCAAATACATCTGTTCCTGACGGAAACTGAGTTGCAACGGTACTTTTTTGCTAACTCTACGTATTTATCTTCCATATGCTAATAATGTTTAGCGAAAGCTAAATATAGAAATTATTGGCATACCTCGCGACGCTGCAATGATTTTCGCCTATTGCATGTATTTATGATCATTTATATATTATTTTATCGATTCAAAACCGATTTTGACCAGGTTTTAGATGTCAACCTCGATACAAAATATATTTAAATGAATTTATGTAAAGTTTATTTCTCGCTATACGATTTATACGCTAAACAACGATATATTACGATTGTTACTGCAAGTGAGCAAGTTATCAAGTAAACTGCACCTGACACGCGATGTCTTGCCCCCGATCGTCTTAATAATATCTGGAGGAATGTTTGCCTATACAGTTACCATCGCAATTGATTTACTACAGCTACAATTCACGCCTATTAACATGGAAATATGGGTGAAGAGCGACTGTACATTTATGGATGGAAAAATCAAAACATTTATTAGGTATCGTTACAATCCGCCTCCTGTTCCATTGTTACCATAAAGAAAATAAAAGGAAACGTCTCTGTTGTTATTTCCCCAATATATTATAACCATTTGATAAGAATATATATGAGGTATCCGTTTAACATATACACGCATTTGCATTGTGAATGTTGTTACTGCGTTCTCACTTGTATTAAGAACATGCTGCTGGAATAACACATGTTGTTGTAGAGTAGTTTCTAGAGATCCAATATGCCCTTTTAACATATGTTGTAAAGGTGAATGAGGTCAATAGCCTATATAATGTTTATACAATAAGCTCCGATGATGCAAGACAGCGTTTCACATCCCGATAAAGCCAGGAACTGGCGCACTGGATATGCAATAAGCACACATTTTGCCATTTAAATCGCTTAGCCCAGGCATTTATAATGTTGTTTTCATGAGCTTCAATAAGAACTGCTGTTTTCACGTTGCAAATGTTTATTGTAACGGAAAAATAAAATATATAAATGTAAAGGCATTCATTGACTGCAACGAAATCGCATGGAAATAGGTTCTTATTTCATATGATGTGATTCAATCGGCAACAAGTATTTCATTTAGCAGCGATATGTTGTTCATGATCAACTGTACGCTGTAGATATACTTTCTAAATCACATTCATAGACTTGAACACAATATATCACAACAAATAAAGCCACTGTATGACAATATCTCACATGACTTTGAAAATATGTTATAAGAATATTTTAATTTTTTTTACAAATGACAAATCGAATAAAACAATGCAAGCCAATACAATGCCACATTTAAGATTTTAAAACAATTATTAAAGTTGGGGTCACTGTCTTGGAACGTTCAATGCACAGCCGGTTTAAAGGAAAACGTCACACTAAGCTCCGAAGTATAAACAAAATACATACGAGTTAATTAACTTTAACCTTATACCATCACAATAAAACAAAAAAAGCATAAAACGATACTATAAATTCGAATTTTGTCATTAATCAATACAGTAGATTATCAGTAATACGAGTACATTGTATCATGTCATAGAAGGCACCTACTGGTTAAACTCAAAATGAAATGACTTAAAATGACTTAAAACACACAAACAAGGAAATTATTAATTAATGAAGTATAGACTACTTTCTCTGTTAATAAAAAAGCGAAATCATTACGTAATTAAACAAAATTAAATTGTATTATATAATTTCTTTTTATTAACGCACACTATCTAACCAAAATGATGTGTAATTAATTGTTAAACTGAATATCAAGACATACATGTATTGTCGTTACTTGCGAGAGCTTTATTAGTAATTCGGTAGAATAAGATATTAAATTGTAATTTAATTTCATTTTGTCAATGATTTGATTTCACCAGTGCACAAAGAACCAGACCTTTTTAACTGATTACTTCTTAACAATACATATTAACATCTGCAGCGTTTAATTGTTCTTGGTTCTCACTGTCAACGAAAATTAGGATTTCTATCGAATTAAAAAATAATTATTGACAGAAATGCGCTAAAGGAAAGCTTTAGAATGGCATTTGCATTAAGTAAGTAATATAGCATCATTGATCAGAGGGCCATTAAATATGAGCTGATAATCATCTTTTATTGATATAATTAATGAAAGTGTATTTTCGATTAAACAACGAAACGTTCACTCAACGATGTTGTTGCATATTATGTCATAAACGTAACGTCAATCGATATTTTTCGATGTGCAGCTTTTGGAAAACGTTATTTCTAGCGTCTAGAAATACATATCAATGTCAGTTAATTTTAGACTACATTTAGCGTTATGTGAGAACCGTAATTCGAGAATATCAAATATATTAATGTTTGCTGGTCAGTTGCTCAAACAATTGAATTGAGAACAAATAAAACTCACAACTCACAAATAATTATATCGCATAGCACAACTTAAGTGAACCCCACGCGACGTTGACGATAAATTGTCAACAAACAATTGCCACATCAAACAAAACGCATATTCCTACAAGATGTTCAATATATGTACGTATTTTATATGCCATGTTATAACTTGTGTTCTAAGTATGTCATGCTTTTTTTTAAGTGGAAGTTGTAAAGTAGTCAAACGGAGTTAAGTTTGCCCTTTAAACCAAGATGACTAAAACTTAGTTTGGTAAACATAAACGTAATTATGGACACATGCCATATACTATATAACTTGGTCAAATATCCATGAATGTTCAACGTATGACATAAATAAAAACCTATATAAATTAATTTAGTTATAACAATGACAATGATTTGATCTCTTACCCCAACAAGCTTGCAGACACACACATATCACAATAAAGTATTGCAGTTTGGTTGCTGAATTCATATTAATATAACTATAATTGAATTCAATTACTTAACGCAATAACAATTGTTCTCGTTTGCGATAGATAATCAGTTGACGTTTACACTGTAACACCGAATGAAAACCGGAATCTAGTAAACTAAAATTTTAATATCCTGATAATACAATACAGTAACATAATCAATTGTCATCGCAGCGTCGAAGTCCAAATATTGCTGCGAATAGAAACTGCTCTACCCAATTTAGTATTCATCCATCGCGCGTTAATTTTAATCACAATATCGCCAACTCTCTGAATTCCCGCGAATACACCGATGAGACCGATATCGGGTTTGCGTTGATGCTCTTCTCACGCTTTCATTTGAAAAGACTGTAAAGTCAGGCTGAATGTTTTAAGGACAATTTCGGAAACGTACGTATACATAGTTCAAGTTGTTCTCCGTTAACGGAAATTATGTAAAGACAATGAATACTAGCTCTATAAACATTATTTGCAGGTGAATACGTTTGAACACACGTGATTATGCAAGCAAGCACATCTAATATAGTTAGTTTAGTGATACACACATGGACTATCTAATTAGGGCATTATGTGGATTCACTTGGTATCATCATAAGTTATTATATTGATACTGGAATACTGGTTATATCGTTCTTGCTTTGTCAAAACTTGCCTTCTCTAGAAACGAATGATTAATTTGCTTTTCTTTAATGATTATTAATGTATACAACTACACTGGCACTAAGGTCAGTTTCAAGTAAATGTGCAAGGCTGATCAAATTGTGGCAGCAATTAATTACACATAAATGCACTCGTTTATTCAGTTTGACTATAATACGTATAAAATATTTAATGAAAACTATTTAGCTAAACTGTTCAAGAAAAATCCAGATGCTGATAATAAAAATATTTATTATTTTACACAAGTAATAAGGTGTCCTCACTTAGTTCTTTGCTCTTGCAGGAACACCTCTGTCTTATTTCACATTAAAAAACAAGCATTGTTTTTTTAGTAATTGAAATATTGATGAATAGTATATACATTATTTTTTGCAAAATTTAGAATATCGTCATATTTCGATGGTATATATGTGTTGAAAACATGTATGTTTGGTTCGTTCCAAAGATAATAAATATAGGGAAAGTATTGAATTATTTCGTATGAAAAGATGTTTTAACACAGCTGTTTGAAACTTAACTAAATTCCTTTTGCCAAATGGTATTTGATGACCTTTGTTTGATAAACGTTCTGTTTGCATGAAGCATTTTAAAATAAGGTTATTAAATGATTGACCATTTTTTTTTTTTTTTTGCAGACGTATTTCCATTTTATTACGAGTAAGGTAAGTGTCGGGTTTAAAGTGCTGTTTATTGCAGAAATATTAATTAACACATGACAGAACTATCCCGCCTCGTTGCAGACACTTTATACCTGAACTAATGTAAACAATTCTTAAAACATTGACGTGATGTTTTAGTTTTAAATATTTTATCCGTCCAATACATCAAAACATGATCATTGTAAAGAACACCATGTTCCTTTACAGTAGCAGAACGACAAAATACCACTTAATTGATGAACACATTCAGGATAGTCTATGTATTTCAAAGGGGCATCAATTATTAAGCGCCCTACCCTAGTTACAAGACAAAAATGTTTAAGAGCGTCTTATTCCCGTAAGGTTGTGTATGGATGTTCAAACGAGCTTTACATTGTTTTTATATTGTTTTGACATGCAATAACACTTAAAACAGAGCGGAATTTAAAACGAGGCAATACAAATTGAATGCAACATACATAGCCTGTCTAGATTTTGAAAATAAAACGATAACAACTTTAAGAAATAAAGCCATTATTAGAGAAGTGTTTTATAAACATCAGCTCCTCAAATATTCATGTGTGATTTTGAAACAGACTTTAATATTGTTAATATTATAATATATGGCAGTAAAGGTCTGTCAGAAGTGACTTATTTTCATGTCAAATGGCGCCGCTACAACATCACATGTGCCGACATAGAAAAAATAAAATAACAATTGTATGTACAAAACGTGTCATCACATCAGTGTAATCAAAATGTTAAGAAACATGTATTATATCGTATATATCAACATCAGATGTCATGAACTAAAGACGTCATCTCTTTATAAGAGATGTAGCTAAAGCAGAAGGTCAGCACCCACGTCAGTTTTGCCCCATTGTTCCATTTGTATGCCCCTTTCCTTGTTAATATGTCACACCCTTTTTGTCCCGTTTTCATTGTTCAATTTGCGTGCAAAACAAAACACCAAACACATTTGTATTGGCTATTGACGATTTTATAGAGTAAAATCAGTATTATTTGATATTAATATAAACTTTCTGAAAATAAAGAACATTCCTCATTAAATAAATGCTTAATTGATTATTGAATATAAGTACTTAAGTGAAACCAGCACAAGTAAATCACTTATAACACATAACATTAACACAACTATTTTTTTTTTGCGAAACAGGTTACCCGGAACCTATTCAGGCCTCTCTGTCATATTTTATTCTGTATCATCTTTATGAAACTATTAAAAAAAATACTGAAGACTTATTCAGAATGCGTACAGGAAAAAGTAAGAATAAATCGCCTTTATGGCTTTATTGACAACCTGATTACTACATTCTACACGCAGAGATGGATCGGAGCTAGTTCTACACTAGGGTCTAATGATGTTTGTTTAGAGGAACATTGCAAACTTGGAAAGGGCAAGCGATTAGTTCGCTGCTTATTGGAACCTATTTTACAGAACAGTATAATCAGATGGTGACGCAACGACACACATTTACAAATTGTATAATGCATGTTTCGGAATTAAAAACAGTAATAATTTAAGTTTGTGAAATAACTAATTTTATCATAGAACATTAAGACCATTTGATGACACCATCTTCTTTGTTATGTTACTAAATGGTACCAAATGTGAATATACATGATAAATACATTTAAAAAAACAAACAACAAACATCATTTTAAATTGGGCCTTACGGATTGCTTTGTGATGAATACTTGCATGTTTGATAATAAAGGCCTTTCCTTGAATCAATAATTTGCATCAAATTTCCAGAATTTAAAAAGTAAAACTTATAAAACATGCTTACATTTACAACAATTGCAATTTATTATTCTAAAGTAGCACTTTAATTCCTCTGACATGAACAGTATGTCACCTAACGGAAATAATGATGATATTTATTTTGCATTTTAGCTTTAGTAAATCATTTAAAATTACAGAAATAATTACCTTGTCCGAGCATAATTCCTGTCACGTAAAGTCCCAATAAAATTATCATTGTGTCATCAAAGCGCAACCATTTAAATAACGTATGAGGCATTATCATTTTCACTTGTCCATTAAAAGTTGATATAAATATGAACCAGTTCTACATCAGAATTACACAATCACCATTGAATCATAGAATACCCCAATGAAGTCATCATCATTTTATACTATTCTTTTGCAACGCTTGCCGAACATTCAGGTTGCCGTCGGTAGATACGACACCCTGCGGCATTAGCGATGAAGAATCGGTCTATCACGGACACTTCACAATTTGATTCTGGTGTAATCACACCGGGCGCTGCAGTTTATCCATGGTACAGCGAGCTGTAATATCGGAGCTGTGACTGTGTACGCATAGCGGTCTCTTGGTACAACGAAACAAGGCAATATTGGCAATTACCGTTTTCTTGCAGATGGGGTTTGTATGTCCCTGTAGTGGAAACACTGACATGATATTTTTTCTAATATAATTACAATTGTTTATTACGTTCACAAATATCATTATATTAGAAAAAATATGAGGTCAGTGTTTTGATATTTCATATTTTTAATTGCAGTAAAATATGCATAGTAATAAAACAAATTCGAAGCAATGTTTTCTGAAAAATCTAATTTATTTAACACAATATCGTTGGTAATTATGAATACAAATAAACTAGTTTTGTCACAGACATACCGGCCCCAGTGGACTCCAAAGCTTTTGCACTTTATATGCCTAACTTTTGAAAAATAATTTTTCTGAATTAAAAAAAACGCGTTTTGCTGATATTCCAATAAAAAATGTAAAACTATAAATTGACAAATCAACAATTTCATAAAAAAAAATATGCTTTATATGATGATGATGACGATGTATGTAGCAGTCTCACAAATGAGTATAGGATTTTTTTTTAATTCATACATAATTTAATAAATTATGACAAAAATTATTAAATAAATAGATAAATAAATTTAATATTTCTTTCTTTGACACTATTACTATTCGACTTTGAATTCCCTGAGTGTCACTATATTCATTTGATTCAAGAATTATTGTAATATATATGATCGAGCTTGTTCTACATTTTTTAGTTTATATACTTATGCTTTAGTCAAATTTAAAGCTAAATACATGATGCATTATACGTTATTCAATTCGTTTATTTCCTGCCTTGAAGGTTTAAAAACACATGTATTATCAAGACTGTTGACCATTGCGCGTACACAATAATGTCTTTCTAATGCAGTGAAAGTAAAACTAATATTCTACATATGGATATGCTAATACTGTGCTTTGTTCAATAAGCGATACACACTACCAAGATTTTTTTTTTGATAATTGAAATATAAACAAAACTGAGTGTATGAATGGGTCTCACGTTGGTGTTGGTCTCGTGTGAGCGAACTCCACCGGTGCGCATCGAAGCAGAACAACAATACAATCACATCTAATATCCTCCTTGGAATAACTTCCTATCTGCTATGCCAGCATCAAACCCACACACTTTCTGAAGAAGATGAAATATTAAAACCAAGATCAGAGAATTCAATTGTTGCCAAAATAGCCCCAACAATCGCGTTGTTATAAGTGTCACAGGAATACACATACCTCAAAAAAGGAAACGTTATTAGATGTAGCATATCTTCTGAACGTGTCATCGGAGTTTTATCTGTTTCGAAAAATATCTTAGTAGGATTGTAAAAACTCGCTTTTATTACATCTTTTTTATTAAGCTCAAGCAACAATACAGGCGCTTTATTTAACGACCCGGGTTCTGCTGGTAATATTGAGTGTTATACACAATAGAGTTACACTATAACGAGAAAAATAAACTTAACCTAAACGTCTATTTTAAAGATAGCACATAAATTATGCTTTCGAAATCACGTTGGAATATTCTTGTTTCTATTCCCATCGTGCATTAAATAATAACTAAATAATAACTCGACAAAAGGGTCAGTATATATGGGGCAGTGAGAGAGAGAGAGAGAGAGAGAGAGAGAGAAAGAGAGAGAGTTACTTGGTACCATTTGAGTTCAAGGTACAGAATTGGGGTTAACAGACTGTCGTTAATCTGGATTGGAATTAATTTTATATCTCGCTTAACGTATCGGCATATTAAACACACACGTAAAGTGTATGCAAAGTATGTAGTTTTAGACTACAAAGAAGCAGTCAGGTATTTATACAGATTTCAAAGTTATAGATAAGTGTGTACTTTGCCTGGTTCTTAAACACATAGTCCTCAAATCATTGATTGGAAAATCTTGTTACTTGATTTTCAAAACTAATTAAGACATATCCGATAATGTGTTGAAAATAATGTGCTCTTTATCTTGTCATCATTCGCGATGCCACTTGGTAAACTATTTCATTGGAGTGAAAAGGTTGACATTCAATATTAATTTCAATGAGTGTAAATAACATTTGAACAATTATAAATGATTGTCAGTATTGACAAAAGAAAATGAGATCTATTCAACATCATCGATTCATCTTCTCGTCTAGCAAACTAAATACAGAGCGTGGCTTTCTGAAAACTTACATTTTGTTTTGTTTTTAACTTTAAGTTATATTTCCATATGGAATCTCTTATTTATTTATCTATATCATTATATCATTTTAAATTCGTGAGTTAATGATGTATGTCTTTGTTTGTTGTGCTTAATATAAATACATTTACACGTAGAACATTTAAATTTGTTGAGAATAATTTATTTCCTCATCGGATGGTCTAAATGCATAAAAGATGAATACATATAATGAAGACATGTTCAACTATGTAGAATTGTTTTGTTTATGTCCTTATTTGATCTTGACATATACATAAACTTGTAAAATGAACTTATAATAAAGAATACACGAGAAAAACAACTTATACAATACCCTACTTGAATAAAGAAATATGTGCGAACTGGTTGTACTTAAAGATATATTTATTGGCAGATTTATATTTTAAAACATTATTATACAATAAGTAATTATGAACATAAAACATCTGATGACATATAAGTAATTGCTTTTTAAATTGCCAGAATTGTCATACCGAATCCTAATGTATCAGATTACATGTGCTGCTTTCTAGCCACAGCTTCAATGTAACACGATTCTTCGAACATTTTGAGAATACCTTAACACTTTTATCTGATGCTTGTGAAGTTTTCAACTAGAGTAAAATTGATTTTTTTTAATTTTGTTTATTTATTGGAATTGTACCTTAAAAAACCAATTGGAAATGTAACTAAAAACTGTTTGATCACGCATGTCATAAAAAGTATTTTTTGTAATATTTATAGATCAACAAAAAATATATATTACAATATGTATGTGTTCATGAACGATGTAATTAAGTTGATTTGTAAAATCGTGCACACGGTTGTAAACGGTAAAATCATGTTGAAATTTATATAATATATAATAATATGTGTGATCCGTGATTTGTGTTTGTATATTCAGTATTCTTGACGAACAACAAGGTTTAAGTTGAGGTCTTTAATAATTTCATTAAAACATGTGGCTTTTTTACGTTCACGCTTGATAAACCGCTTTGTATTAAACATTCAATTTAATGAAAAGAAAAGAAATCTATAGATACATAGATTGATTTTGAGTTGAAAATCTTAGTTGTGAATTACGCTATACGACGGTTACGCTACAGCATTTAATGTGAAGCAAAACACGGCCAATATGTGAACATAACTCATCTTACCAAATGGGCCATACATATAGATGGACATTACATTCGTTTCATCGTTATGCAAGAAGGAAAAGATTTTCGTAATCAAATTGATCGACAATTTCGCAAGTACCGTGTTAAAGTGATATTAGACGTATTTTTCACTTTTGAATTGAGCTGAAAAGAATTAACAGGTCAAAAGAGTAAGTTAAAATGTGGTAACTGACCAATTGACTGCAACTCATCTTGCTACCAGTTGTTTATAAAAGTATATAGTATATTCGATATTTTACGTGACTAACCCAGTCCTGTAAGCTTAACAAGCCGAGCGGAACTGCCGCGTATTTACGAAAGCTATACGATTTGAGTCTTTCTCATAAAGTCACTTTACTGACACCTCGTTTATACATATATCTTTGAAGAAGTATGGCCGAAGTTGTAGTTGACAGAGACACGAAGGTAAATGTATTCATAATTTAAGAATCGTCATATGTGTTCGCGTTGTGTCACAGATTTTAAACTAACCAAAAATATGTCAAAACAAAAGTACGGTTGATATTCAGATGCATTATTTTTCTCTTTCCGGGATATTAATTTAGTGAGTTGATGCTGCATTAACAAATATAAGTGTATATGAAGTGAAAACACAAAAAATAAANAAGCTGTTAAAACAATTATTAAAGTTGGGGTCACTGTCTTGGAACGTTCAATGCACAGCCGGTTTAAAGGAAAACGTCACACTAAGCTCCGAAGTATAAACAAAATACATACGAGTTAATTAACTTTAACCTTATACCATCACAATAAAACAAAAAAAGCATAAAACGATACTATAAATTCGAATTTTGTCATTAATCAATACAGTAGATTATCAGTAATACGAGTACATTGTATCATGTCATAGAAGGCACCTACTGGTTAAACTCAAAATGAAATGACTTAAAATGACTTAAAACACACAAACAAGGAAATTATTAATTAATGAAGTATAGACTACTTTCTCTGTTAATAAATAAGCGAAATCATTACGTAATTAAACAAAATCAATTGTATTATATAATTTCTTTTTATTAACGCACACTATCTAACCAAAATGATGTGTAATAAATTGTTAAACTGAATATCAAGACATACATGTATTGTCGTTACTTGCGAGAGCTTTATTAGTAATTCGGTAGAATAAGATATTAAATTGTTATTTAATTTCATTTGTCAATGATTTGATTTCACCAGTGCACAAAGAACCAGACCTTTTTAACTGAATTACTTCTTAACAATACATATTAACATCTGCAGCGTTTAATTGTTCTTGGTTCTCACTGTCAACGAAAATAAGGATTTCTATCGAATTAAAAAATAATTATTGACAGAAATGCGCTAAAGGAAAGCTTTAGAATGGCATTTGCATTAAGTAAGTAATATAGCATTATTGATCAGAGGGCCATTACATATGATCTGATAATCATCTTTTATTGATATAATTAATGAGTGTGTATTTTCGATTAAACAACGAAACGTTCACTCAATGTTGTTGTTGCATATTATGTCATAAACGTAACGTCAATCGATATTTTTCGATGTGCAGCTTTTGGAAAACGTTATTTCTAGCGTCTAGAAATACATATCAATGTCAGTTAATTTTAGACTACATTTAGCGTTATGTGAGAACCGTAATTCGAGAATATCAAATATATTAATGTTTGCTGGTCAGTTGCTCAAACAATTGAATTGAGAACAAATAAAACTCACAACTCACAAATAATTATATCGCATAGCACAACTTAAGTGAACCCCACGCGACGTTGACGATAAATTGTCAACAAACAATTGCCACATCAAACAAAACGCATATTCCTACAAGATGTTCAATATATGTACGTATTTTATATGCCATGTTATAACTTGTGTTCTAAGTATGTCATGCTTTTTTTTAAGTGGAAGTTGTAAAGTAGTCAAACGGAGTTAAGTTTGCCCTTTAAACCAAGATGACTAAAACTTAGTTTGGTAAACATAAACGTAATTATGGACACATGCCATATACTATATAACTTGGTCAAATATCCATGAATGTTCAACGTATGACATAAATAAAAACCTATATAAATTAATTTAGTTATAACAATGACAATGATTTGATCTCTTACCCCAACAAGCTTGCAGACACACACATATCACAATAAAGTATTGCAGTTTGGTTGCTGAATTCATATTAATATAACTATAATTGAATTCAATTACTTAACGCAATAACAATTGTTCTCGTTTGCGATAGATAATCAGTTGACGTTTACACTGTAACACCGAATGAAAACCGGAATCTAGTAAACTAAAATTTTAATATCCTGATAATACAATACAGTAACATAATCAATTGTCATCGCAGCGTCGAAGTCCAAATATTGCTGCGAATAGAAACTGCTCTACCCAATTTAGTATTCATCCATCGCGCGTTAATTTTAATCACAATATCGCCAACTCTCTGAATTCCCGCGAATACACCGATGAGACCGATATCGGGTTTGCGTTGATGCTCTTCTCACGCTTTCATTTGAAAAGACTGTAAAGTCAGGCTGAATGTTTTAAGGACAATTTCGGAAACGTACGTATACATAGTTCAAGTTGTTCTCCGTTAACGGAAATTATGTAAAGACAATGAATACTAGCTCTATAAACATTATTTGCAGGTGAATACGTTTGAACACACGTGATTATGCAAGCAAGCACATCTAATATAGTTAGTTTAGTGATACACACATGGACTATCTAATTAGGGCATTATGTGGATTCACTTGGTATCATCATAAGTTATTATATTGATACTGGAATACTGGTTATATCGTTCTTGCTTTGTCAAAACTTGCCTTCTCTAGAAACGAATGATTAATTTGCTTTTCTTTAATGATTATTAATGTATACAACTACACTGGCACTAAGGTCAGTTTCAAGTAAATGTGCAAGGCTGATCAAATTGTGGCAGCAATTAATTACACATAAATGCACTCGTTTATTCAGTTTGACTATAATACGTATAAAATATTTAATGAAAACTATTTAGCTAAACTGTTCAAGAAAAATCCAGATGCTGATAATAAAAATATTTATTATTTTACACAAGTAATAAGGTGTCCTCACTTAGTTCTTTGCTCTTGCAGGAACACCTCTGTCTTATTTCACATTAAAAAACAAGCATTGTTTTTTTAGTAATTGAAATATTGATGAATAGTATATACATTATTTTTTGCAAAATTTAGAATATCGTCATATTTCGATGGTATATATGTGTTGAAAACATGTATGTTTGGTTCGTTCCAAAGATAATAAATATAGGGAAAGTATTGAATTATTTCGTATGAAAAGATGTTTTAACACAGCTGTTTGAAACTTAACTAAATTCCTTTTGCCAAATGGTATTTGATGACCTTTGTTTGATAAACGTTCTGTTTGCATGAAGCATTTTAAAATAAGGTTATTAAATGATTGACCATTTTTTTTTTTTTTTTGCAGACGTATTTCCATTTTATTACGAGTAAGGTAAGTGTCGGGTTTAAAGTGCTGTTTATTGCAGAAATATTAATTAACACATGACAGAACTATCCCGCCTCGTTGCAGACACTTTATACCTGAACTAATGTAAACAATTCTTAAAACATTGACGTGATGTTTTAGTTTTAAATATTTTATCCGTCCAATACATCAAAACATGATCATTGTAAAGAACACCATGTTCCTTTACAGTAGCAGAACGACAAAATACCACTTAATTGATGAACACATTCAGGATAGTCTATGTATTTCAAAGGGGCATCAATTATTAAGCGCCCTACCCTAGTTACAAGACAAAAATGTTTAAGAGCGTCTTATTCCCGTAAGGTTGTGTATGGATGTTCAAACGAGCTTTACATTGTTTTTATATTGTTTTGACATGCAATAACACTTAAAACAGAGCGGAATTTAAAACGAGGCAATACAAATTGAATGCAACATACATAGCCTGTCTAGATTTTGAAAATAAAACGATAACAACTTTAAGAAATAAAGCCATTATTAGAGAAGTGTTTTTATAAACATCAGCTCCTCAAATATTCATGTGTGATTTTGAAACAGACTTTAATATTGTTAATATTATAATCTATGGCAGTAAAGGTCTGTCAGAAGTGACTTATTTTCATGTTAAATGGCGCCGCTACAACATCACATGTGCCGACATAGAAAAAATAAAATAATAATTGTATGTACAAAACGTGTCATCACATCAGTGTAATCAATATGTTAAGAAACAGGTATTATATCGTATAAATCAACATCAGATGTCCTGAACTAAAGACGTCATCTCTATATAAGAGATGTAGCTAAAGCAAAAGGTCAGCACCCACGGCAGTTTTGCCCCATTGTTCCATTTGTATGCCTCTTTCCTTGTTAATATGTCACACCCTTTTTGTCCCTTTTTCATTGTTCAATTTGCTTGCAAAACAAAACACCACACGCATTTGTATTGGCTATTGACGATTTTATAGAGTAAAATCAGTATTATTTGATATTAATATAAACTTTCTGAAATAAAGAACATTTCTCATTAAATAAACGACACATATTTACAAATTGTATAATGCATATTTCGGAATTAAAAACAGTAATAATTTGGGTTTGTGAAATAACTAATTTTATCATAGAACATTAAGACCATTTGATGACACCATCTTCTTTGTAATGTTACTAAATGGCACCAAATGTGAATATACATGATTAATACAATTTTTAAAAAAACAACAAACATCATTTTAAATTGTGACTTAGGGATTGCTTTGTGATGAATACTTGCATGTTTGATAATAAAGGCCTTTACTTGAATCAATAATTTGCATCAAATTTCCAGAATTTAAAAAGTAAAACTTATAAAACATGCTTACATTTACAACAATTGTATCCAGCAATTTATTATTCTAAAGTAGCACTTTGATAACTCTGACAGGAAAAGTATGTCACTTAACGGAAATATTGATGACATTTATTTATAATTTTAGCTTTAGTTAATCATTACAAATTACAGAAATAATTACCTTGTCCGAGCTTGATTCCTGTCACGTAAAGTCCCAATAAAATCATCATTGTGTCATCAAAGCGCAACCATTTAAATAACGTATGAAGCATTATCATTTTCACTTGTCCATTAAAAGTTGATATAAATATGAACCAGTTCTACATTAGAATTACACAATCACCATTGAATCATGGAATACCCCAATGAAGTCAACATCATTTTATACTATTCTTTGGCAACGCTTGCCGAACATCAGGTTACCGTCGGTAGATACGACACCCTGCGGCATTAGCGATGAAAAATCGGTCTATCACGGACACTTCACAATTTGATTCTGGTGTAATCACACCGGGCGCTGCAGTTTATCCATGGTTCAGCGAGCTGTACTATCGGAGCTGTGACTGTGTCCACATAGCGGTCTCTTGATACAACGAAACAAGGCAATATTGGCAATTACCGTTGTCTTGCAGATGGGGTTTTTATGTCCCTGTAGTGGAAACACTGACATGATATTTTCTAATATAATTACAATTGTTTATTACGTACATAAATTGTAATTATATTAGAAAAAATATGAGGTCAGTGTTTTGATATTTCATATTTTTAATTGCAGTAAAATATGCATAGTAATTTAAAAAAAAAAAATCCAAGCAATGTTTTCTGAAAAACTCATTTATTTAACACAATATCGTTGGTAATTATGAATACAAATAAACTAGTTTTGTCACAGACATACCGGCCCCAGTGGACTCAAAAGCTTTTGCACTTTATATGCCTAACTTTCGAAAAATATTTTTTCTGAATAAAAAAAAAGGCGTTTTGCTGATATTTCAATAAAAAATGTAAAACTATAAATTGACAAATCCACAATGTCATAAATATAATAAAATTGCTTTATATGATGATGATGACGATGTATGTAGCAGTCTCACAAATGAGTATAGGATTTTGTTTTAAATGCATACATAATTTAATAAATTATTACATAAATTATTAAATAAATAGATAAATAAATAAACTTAATATTTCTCTCTTTTACACTATTACTATGCGACTTAGAATTCCCTGTGTGTCACTATATTCAATTGATTTAAGAATTATTGTAATATATATGAACGAGCTTGTTCTACATTTTGTTGTTGTTAATATACTAATGCTTTAGTCGAATTAAAAGCTAAATACATGATGCATTATACGTTATTCAATCCGTTTGTTTCCTGCCCTGAAGGTTTGAAGAAACATGTATTATCAAGACTGTTGACCATTGCGCGTACATAATTATGTCTTTCTAATGCAGTGAAAGTAAAACTAATATTCTACATATGTATATGCTTATACCGTGCTTTGTTCAATAAGCGATACACACTACCCAGATTTATTTTTTTGATAATTGAAATATAAACACAACTCAGTGTTTGAATGGGTCTCACGTTGGTGTTGGTCTCGTGTGAGCGAACTCCATCGGTGCGCATCAAATCAGAACAACAATACAGTCACATCTAATATCCTCCCTGGAATCACTTCCTATCTGCTATGCCAGCATCAAACCCACACACTCTCTGAAGAAGATGAAATATTAAAACCAAGATCAGAGAATTCAATTGTTGCCAAAATAGCTCCAACAATCGCGTTGTTATAAGTGTCACAGAAATACACATACCTCAAAAAAGTAAACGTTATTAGATGTAGCATTTCATCTGAACGTGTCATCGAAGTTTCATCTGTTTCGAAAAATATCTTAGTAGGATCGTACAAACTCGCTTTAATTACATCTTTTTTTATTAAGCTCAAGCAACAATACAGGCGCTTTATTTAACGACCCGGGTTCTGCTGGTAATGTTGAGTGTTATACACAATAGAATTACACTATAACTTAACCTAAACGTCTATTTTAAAGATAGCACAGAAATTATGCTTTCGAAATCGAGTTGGAATATTCGTGTTTCTATTCCCATCGTGCATTAAATAATAACTAAAAAATAACTCGACAAAAGGGTCAGTATATATGGGGCAGTGTGTCACGAGAGTGAGAGAGAGAAAGAGAGAGTGACTTGGTAACATTTGAGTTCAAGGTACAGCATTGGAGTTAAAAGACTGTCGTTAATCTGGATTGGAATTAATTTTATATCTCGCTTAACGTATAGGCATATTGAACACACACGTAAAGTGTATGCAAAGTATGTAGTTTTAGACTACAAAGAAGCAGTCAGGTATTTATACATATTTCAAAGTTATAGATAAGTGTGTACTTTGCCTGGTTTTTAAACACATAGTCCTCAAATCATTGATTGGAAAATCTTGTTACTTGATTTTCAAAACTAATTGAGACATATCCGATAGTGTTTTGAAAATAATGTGCTCTTTATCGTGTCATCATTCGCGATGCCACTTGGTAAATTATTTCATTGGAGTGAAAAGGTTGGCATTCAATATTAATTTCAATGAGTGTAAATAATATTTGAACAATTATAAATGATTGTCAGTATTGACAAAAGAAACTGAGATCTTTTCATTATCATCGATTCATCTTCCCGTCTAGCAAACTAAATACAGAGCATGGCTTTCTGAAAACGTATACTTCGTTTATTTGTTAAATTGTTAATTTTGTTTATTTTTTGGAATTGTACCTTAAAATACAAATTGGAAATGTAACTATAAACTGTTTGATCACGCATGTCATAAAAAAAGTATTTTTTGTAATATTTATAGATCAACAAAAAATATATATTGCAAAATGTATGTGTTTTTGAACCATGTAATTGAGTTGAATTGTAAAAACCGTGCACACGGTTGTAAACGGTAAAATCATGTTGAAATTTTTATAATATACAATAATATGTGTGATCCGTGATTTGTGTTTGTATATTCAGTATTCTTGATGAACAACAACGTTTAAGTTGAGGTCTTTAATAATTTCATTAAAACATGTGGCTTTTTTACCTTAACGCTTGATAAACCGCTTTGTATTAAACATTCAATTTAATGAAAAGAAAAGAAAGCTATATATACATAGATTGATTTTAGCCATCTACTTAAACATATGTAGGATTGTAAAAAACAAACACATATACTCAGTTGAAAATCGTAGTTGTGAATTACGCTATACGACGGTTACGCTTCAGCATTAAATGTGAAGCAAAAACGGCCAATATGTGAACATAACTCATCTTACCGAATTGGCCATACATATAGATAGACATTACATTCGTTTCATCGATATGATAGAAGGAAAAGATTTTCGTTATCAAATTGATCGACAAATTTCGCAAGGACCGGGTTAAAGTGATTTTAGACGCATTTTTCACTTTTGAATTGAGCTGAAAAGAATTAACAGGTCAAAAGAGTTAGTTAAAATGTGGTAACTGACCAATTATCTGCAACTCATCTTGCTACCAGTTCTTTATAAAAAAAATATATTATATTCGATATTTTACGTGACTAACCCAGTCCTGTAAGCTTAACAAGCCGAGCGGAACTGCCGCGTATTTACGAAAGCGATACGATTTGAGTCTTTCTCATAAAGTCACTTTACTGACACCTCATTTATAACATATATCGTTGAAGAAGTATGGCCGAAGATGTGGTTGACAGAGACACGTAGGTAAATGTATTCATAATTTCAGAATTGTCATATGTTTTCGCGTTGTGTCTCAGATTTTAAACTAACCAAAAATATGTCAAAACGAAAGTACGGTTGATATTCAGATGCATGATTTTTCGCTTTCCGGGATATTGTTTTAGTATGTTGATGCTGCATTAACAAATATAAGTGTATATGAAGTGAAAACACCAAAAATAAAAAACGGTTGCAATAGACACCTATATACTGTTAGATGCGTCTAATATCACTTTAATACAGAACTTATATTATGCGTATATAAAAGGTTGCCGTAAATCTTTTTTTTACTGTTACTCCTTATTTGCTTATTTGATTAATTCTACATTTGAATGCAGGCGTATAAGATGATCGTCATAGCTGTACAAAAGAAGTTCGATGGACTGTATCGATAATTTTAAATTCGTTTTAAATCAGTTCATATCAGAGAACGATTAGATCAGCAATCGACTCTGCTTAGCGAAGCTCAAATGTTTAGATTGTGTATTCATCAAGGAAATGCAACATAGTTAGTTATACAAAGAGAATGTGATGAAAGATTCGTGTAAATATTGCTAAAATAAAAATTCAGCGTTTACAGCTTTGATTTGTTTTGTTTAATAATCATTTTTTTGTGCAAACATAACATACTTTGCAAACATCTACACATTTTGATAGTGAGCACGAAAAGTAAAGACTTATGGGGAGGAAAATAACATGAATGACATTATGTTTTTAAATGTACATGTATAAAGTACTACTGTAATGTACAATATTCCATGAATTCAATATATAAATAGAACTCGACAGTTTGGATGCTGTATACTGTTATTATTACAGCGGAACAACTATGGTTATGTTAAGAAAAGTAAAAAAAAAATTATAGGAACACTTTAATGAACGTTCACCTAATAGTTATAATAAGAAACAAAAGACTGACATTGTATTATAGTAAAAACCTAGGTAATGTGCTTTTGTTTCGTTCTCCCTTGTGTTTTTCCCCGGAACAGTATACTTGATTATCGCAGCATAAATTACCATTAGCCATTATTTTAAAATGGTGTTATTTCAAACAATATGAACATAAATATCGAAAATGCACACATATTTGTCACACGGCCATGATCTGACTAGGCTTATTTTGAAAGTCGTCACAATAGACTTCAATAATTGTGAAAGGAATCCAACTGAACGAATTGGAGGGGCAAATTAACATCACATTGAGACCTACTAGTATTTCCAAGTTGACTGCATGGATTTCAGAAAGAAAAACGGTGCAGAAAATGGCGTTCTAAAACACATTACTTCTGAACACGCTCTTGTCTATTTAGAGTCAGAGTATGTGATCGGATCGCATGGGAGGGTTCTTGCACCGACATTATTAATTTAAAATGGAAAACTATCAGCGTTACATTAGAACAAACTCACGAGTTTATGTTTATTTTGTTCTAATGTGAAGCACTGCAATGGAATATGCAAAACACAATTGTAAAAAGTTCTTTTATTGTATTGCTTTAATGTAGTATTAATGAAACACCAGAAATATCATAATGGTATAAATCGTTGTTACCAACTTACCTAGTAGCATATAGGTCTCGTTTTAAGTATAGGTCATCGTTGTTCCGGGTCACTTTCTGCGGGAGCGGGAAAAAAGAAGTAGTAGTAACACTGGGGGCTGACGAGGTCAAAGCGTAGTCCGTTTCTCTACGACGTCGGGTATATGTTTTACTACGAAACAGTGTGTCAATACACATGCCTTTGATATCATGGATACAGAAACTTCGTTGAGTAACCTATACATTATATTTGTAGTTCGTTGCACAACCAATACATACTCTGTGCAAAACCTATACATAAAGCGACTTGTAATTTCCTTCGAAACAAAGCATTTGAATGATGACAATATATTTTCGTAACCTGTTTGTACTTTAAAATGTTTAATGTACAGTTTATCAAAGGAACCTGTAGTTTCATTTAAGTTAAGCTACTGTAATTGGCTATTTTAACAGAATAACTTCCTTATGCATTACTTCAAATCAATGAACATGTATTTCAATGTTAGCTCAAAATCAATGTTAAGGTTGCACAACGCACATTTATAATTAGTTTTTTATTGAAAATAAGTACCTACCGTTACTGGATGTTCCGTTCTCTAATCCATAAATACCAGAAAAGATGAAACTCGCCTGATTAACTCAGTGTATTGACACAATGTTTCGTAGTATAACATATACCCGACGTCGTAGAGAAACGGACTACGCTTTGACCTCGTCAGCCCCCAGTGAGTAAATCCTGTATGAAGAGCATGTGCATGACGTACCGCTACACGCAGGTGCACTAATGACGACAGTTTTATTGTGAGGTAAAATTGAAATTGAATTGCGCTGTTTTTAGGAGTTATTTACATACACCATAGAGGCGTGTTTTGAAAATTGATCGAAGGGTATTTGTTTGCATTGTATATATTTGCTTCACATTTTCAACAGTATGACATTATCAGTTTAACAAGATAAATGTATGAGTTAGAAGATGGTATATGTCTTGTTTAAATACATGTGTATGTACAGTGAAAATACCGTCAATTATCCACTACTCAGACTATTGACCCATTGTCTGTACACTACAGAGTAAACAACATACGACGCAACACAAAACATAAAACTGACTAAAGTGTGAATCCCCGTTTCGGAACGACACATTCAAAGAATCGGTGATTTAAACCAGTTTTAACCTTTACTTCCTAACTCTTGTGATAAAATCCTTGCAGGTCTGGAAGGATTTTCTTGTGATGTCAGTGGTTATCGCCCGTGGCCGTAGGGAGATAACCGCGGCGTGGAGTTTGCATTTCTGCCAGAAAAGGTAAAGAAAAATCATTTTCATTTTTAAGCAAATCGATGAATCAGTTGATCAACTTAAATAATCGTCGTATAAGCAGCATGTTCCGTTGGCACTCGATTGACCATATGCTATCGTTAGCAGAGAATATTGGCATAACTTCATTGAAAAGTTCAATCGTTTTCATTTATGTATGGATCTTTACAACAGTTATGTAATTATTCATACAAACACATTCGTAAGTCAGTAATTATATGTATAAATATGTTATGTAGAGTATGTGTTTGATTTTCGCGTGTGTCATACTTAAATTTTAACTTGAACTTAAAACTTTATTGTTTTGTTTGTTTCACACTGTAGAATATCAGCAATATTTATAGATGGGTGTTTTTTTTTCAATTAACAAAATACAGAAAATACACTTTAGTTACGGAAACCCCATTGAATTTTATTTTTTAAGTCCCATTAATGCTCAAAATCATTTCATTGCACACAGATAAATTGAACTTTTAATCTTTCTCAACGATATATTGGACTTTTTAAATACCAATTCGTGTAAAATATAATCTTATTTTCGGAGTCAAACAGAGGCCTTAAGTCAAACTGTTTATACGCATGATTTATTTGCGTTTTGTTATGCATTGATTCAATGTATAAAGTGAAATACAATGTGAATATTTTAGGACCATTATAACTAATTGGTTTTTATGTCTTTATTTTAAATCTAATAAAGACAATGAACGAATTGTTTCAAAACATCGTTAACAGACTAATACATGGTATTTCCATATATTCAATATACACATTGTAAATGCATTTATTAATTAAAATATATGATTTAATTTGATATCATACATTGTTTCCAAGATCTATTCGACGAATATTAAAAAATAAATAAGGAAGTGGTATGAATGAAACGTTTAAATCCACCACAGCTTGTTTCTTCGATGACCTAGAGTGCATTGTTATTCTATATATAATTTCACTTACCTCGGCGAAAATAAATGTATATTAAGGTTGATATTCACCTAAGTAACATGAGTTTTAAAACAAACATTTCGCTCTTTTCTTGATCAAAATATATATTTTGAGGACGATAGAACAGCAACAACTTTATGACTTTATACACTGTCATAATGTGACGCCATAATGATCGAGTGTACAGGACAATACTGTACGTGTTAGGAGCGATGTGACTCTCAAGTTGGCATGAATACTGAGTTTGGGGAGATTTGCAATGATATATTTTTCCTTGAGACAGCTGTTATAGAAAGGTTACTTGATATATATCAAATCAAAAGTCAAACATATTGACAATAAGTGCATGTTGTCGCAATATAATTTATTTTTAAATATATGCCTGTCTCAAGATAAATGTTAATTCAATACAAATGTTCTCGCCATGAAAATCCAATTAACGATTATTTGGGTTAAGAATACAATTATAACCTAAGGGTCTTGGATTTTTATGAAACTCAATTCACGAGGCATTTAGCTAGCCCTGAAACATCCGCCCAATAATTTTGGTGTAAACCCATGTATGTCAATTATTCGTGTAAGTTATTTCTTATATTAAAATAATAACGTTTACATATGGACATTAATCATATATTCAATATTGTTTAGTTAAAAAAAAGTTGATACAACAGTGAAAGATCATATTGACGATTAAGGGACTTAAGCGTTCTTGTCGTCCAACTAAATTAAATCCAGTTGTCAAATTCTAGACATGTTTAGATAGTTCGTCAAAACACACGTTGCATTCGTTGCATCGAAAAACAAACGAGAAAATAGAAGCTCACACTTTTAATCATTAAATGTGACCTTTTATCATGAGATAAAAGCACATACCTTCTGAACATCGTCCATATTGCCTAAACACTGTAGCAAAGATTCATTAGAATCCATTGAATGGTATTGGTTATATGGAGCGGAAATTAAATGGACGCTCGAGTATTTCATCTTCAAACTCGTCTCAATAAACAAGACATTTAATCCAAGTTTTATGGAAATCCTTCAAAGGGCACAAGAGACATGGAGCTGATTCGTACATGAAGGATCAGACATGTGTTCTTTATATGTTAATTTGCACGTAAGTCAGCATAACTCAAAATGTGTTGCATATCGTCTCAATGACTTGAACATTTAGGCCAGTTTCATGCACATAATACAAAGTGAAGATGTAGGGTTGTCTCATAAGGGGGCATACAATGGAGGCTAACACACATGATCAAATTTGACCTTGATTTGAGTCGGCATGAATGAAGAGCCAAGTTTCAGGGTCCTTCTTAACCGCCTATCTACAAAGGGCGGTTCTTAATCTATGAAATGTTAATCGAAATCCGCTATGCAGTTTAAGTGCAGTCGAGTACGCAGGATTTCGGGGACTATTACAGGAAAAAAAGACAGATTTACACTCATTTTCTGAAGTCTCAATAACTCATGAAATCGACCGACTGGACAAGACGTATGCCTCACTGAGGACATATTAAACAAAGAATGAAACAATACCGTGGGCGTGGGGTTAGTAACCGGTGATTTTTGTCGCTATAACAGAAAATAGAGGTTCAGTAAATGTTTTGTTTGAAATGGCATGTTTTGTGACATCTATTAAATGTATGTTTCATAGTTTATAAAATTTAGTTTCACACCTAAGAAACGTCTTTCGTAAATAAAGCCTTACACAATTTAGATTGTTAAGAACAATAATAGTGTATGTGTTTTCTTCAAGTCGACTGACTTAACAAGTTTTTTCCTTATGTGTACATTTTGATGAAATGATATCGTGTATTTTTCTCATGAGATCTTTATTTAAACAGTCTACGAATTTATGGAACAACGTTACTAGTTGCGATTGGGTTTGAGCATCAAAACACAGTTCTGTATTGGCAAGTAAATATTAGAAATGATCTTCAGGGAAAAGCCTAAACTATAATAACACAAGTTATAAGTGGATGGTTCATTTTTTTTAAATTGTGAAACATCCAACAACACAATATAAGAATTGGCTAAAGCTTTCACGGTTTGATTTGTTCGTTCGAAGAAATGCGTGTGCGAATTAAATACTGAATACCGTTGGCATAATTAAAAAACAACACATTTAAATAAAAACAAAAAAACAGAACTTTACTATGTTTGTTTTCACAGATTACCAACAATAACATTTGTAATTATATGTGAGCAAATATATATATAGTATGAAAGTAAGCTAAACAACAAACCAATAAAAGTCTTTATACATGCAAATAATCACAAGTTTGTATGATTTATATATTAACATATATAGTTGTTATAGCAATATCCTCGGTAACAGTAACACGAAAAGTACAATGTCATCAAGACTAAAAACGGAATTAATTTCGATCAGAAAATTAGTTCCAAATCCTCCACTCTAAAAAGAAAAAATAACAAAGATAACTTCGCTTTGATGTATGAGCACAGCCTAGTTTAATTATTCAGAATAAGACGAAATAATGCTTAAAACAAGACGTAAAATTGTGTGACATGTTTTTAGTAATTCTCAATATGTTGCATCTTTACCACATTTGAACATTTTGATCCATAATACATGTCTATATATAGTATCAAAGCATTTCGTCATAGTAATGTTTATTACACATAATCTGCTATTTCACAGTCTTATGTTTAACTACGAACATAATAATGTATATAGCGTACATTGTTTAGCGCTCTGTTCTTAATCTGAATTTGGCATCCGAAATCATGTACAGGTTACTGCAAGTTGTTTTTAATCTATAATTAACAACACAAGTTTACATAAACAACTAAGTAGAGTAATTCCTCCATAATTGTTAATATAAGTCACATCGCTTTCTTTTGCTATTGGATTAAGGTTTCTTCCGTCCATTTCTGAAGATGATGACCAGAGCTCAGAACAGCATTAAACAAATCACATATGTGCAACACTAAAAAAGCAATACATTCGATTAAATATCTGTTCAAAATGCAATCGCTTCTATGCGCTTTATTACGCTTCAACAATCGAACAGCTGATTTAATCTCTTCAATGTTAAAAAATGTGTTAGTCTCATATCGTTCACAAACGAACAAACTGTTACTATTATTAGAAAAAAAAGATAAAATATTATAGTGTTGTATTATCGCTTTTCTTTTTAGTATTTGACTTAAAATATTTCAAACAACTTGAGGCCTGTGGGATTTAATCTTTCAATTTCATTGACTTTAGTTAAACAAATATCGTTTTCTTTTTATGTATACGTTTTATGTTCTCTTAGGAATTCAGACATTGACTAATATTAGTTTCAGACTAATCTAAATTGAACATAAAGAACAAACATACATGATCAGCACGTGCCAATTAACGTTCAACGTCAAACCAGTTTTCATGCTAAATAATACAATCTTCATCTTATTTTGACTTGTAAGATATGAACTATTCATTTTTGAATAAAGCATCTGAAACATTGCTGATAGCGACAGTGAATTAATTGGATGCATTATTCAGTGATTCGCCGTTTGAACAATCAATGCCATCAATAATGCTGTTTAATAAAGGTAGGCTACAAATAATTCCTGATCTGAACGGGTTTCGCGACAACTCGTCCCTTTTCAATTTAGTCTCGGTATTCGACAATGGGTCAACAGTCTTGTTGTTACAATGTACAGACAATGACAAAGGTACAAAGTCACTACTAGATGAAACCGTGTATTATAATAATAAATGTTAATTTCGTTCGTGGCCGATCCAAATAATTGCTTGTACACAAACCGTTAAAAGCAAATAATGTAAATTAGACCAGAGAAGTCGCCATCAAATCAATCAGAATGAAGAAAAAGTCCACCCAAGACGTTTAGGTTTAGATAACAGTAAACGCTTCATGTGTTTGACATTTATGTTCATCGATAAATAGAGGCATACGACGTCAACATGCATTACAGAGTTTTACAACTCTCATTAGTGTAGATACTATTTAGATAATTAATGCATACACATGGCAAATGTATATTGAATCCTTACGTTTTACTTCATTTAATGATATACTTCAACGAAATAAACCAACTGATTACGAAAAACATAATAACAAATTGAAATGCATATTGTCAAAAACTGTAGATTAAAAACATTATGAGCTAAAACAAGGCAAGTGTTTACTCAATCATTGCCCTGCAAAACACACACAAAAATACGCAAAAAACACATAATAAACACCGGTTGCAATTTGATTACTCATTTTATGAACGATAAATGTACAAACATATATATTGTGATATTTCATAATTGGTACTAAAATTATTTGTTATCTGTATACATCTATAGAATCTATAGGACCCTCGTTAATGTTCTCATATTCCTATACAACTCAATACAACACACAGCATACATCGCAATTTAAGCGCTTGTTAATTTAATGTAACAAAACATCAATGTGAAGATACAAAAAGAAAATGTTTTTAAAAGTTCCACCTCATTAACATATATTTAACACGGTTTTAGTACTAAACCGAAGCAAGGATATGGGAGGTTTCAACGGAATTGTGATGATTATTTTATTACGATGACAACCGAAACTGATGCACTGAATCTAATATTTGTCTCACGTTGCCATGGAGTGTTATCGACCTTTCATTGCTGTCACTTTGGAGGACGAAGCGTTTCAAGCTAACGGATAATTAGTTGTTCACAAACTTATGTTAAGAGCAAGTTGGGCAAGTCGGTCTGCTGTTAACTACGCCAATAACAACAACCACCTCGGATGCCTTTGTATACTTCAACAATGGTACACTGCAGACATTGAGTGTGTGAATGTAATCAATAGTGTTAAACAGCTTGTGCGACGACATTGGCCAGTTTGTCATTGAAAGATGTACATATTGGCTGCGTTCAGGGAAAACGGGGCTTAATGCATGTCAAATAAGTGGTGGCCTGTGCACACTTATTAGCCTGTGCAGTGCGCATTAGCTAATCAAGGACGACACTTTCTGATTTTATGGCGTTTTTCGTTTGAAGAGAGGCTTTGGAACTGGGATGTCTTCATACCTGCAAATTGAATGAATTCAATACACTGTCAGATTTTACAGCATGTATAACTTACAGATTTAGTGGTTGCCTGTCAGCCTAGGGCCCGTAGATTTAAGCCCAGGAAACTCAATTTCAAAAGTTGGTTACAGTTGGTCAAAAAAGCAGGGCAACTAGCTTTTTCAATGCTTGAAACAACTCAATCCAATTAAACATAGAATACACATTGGCTGTGGATTTATAAGGCCTAGGAAATGATTCAATTCCGGCTCACAACAAGACATGATGCATTAAAAGTCTTTCATGTCGGCAAAGTGTTTGCTCAATAATTTAAAGAAAATAAATAAAGTATTAGATACACATAACACAACAGCCATGTACATGATTCTAGGCTTGTTTGTTTTTAGCAAGGCAACCACAATTCTAAAGATGGTTGCCAGAGCAGCAACCAATTGCGAAAATAGAGACATATTGTTGTTATGTTTTCTAAGTTATCTCTATAACATAAATATGAGGATAAACAGTGCACTCACATCTCGACCTGTGCTTTAAGACACACTCTTTATACATTGGAATGGGTTGTGTTCATTTCAAACTTGTGATATTAAAAGCTTTATCATAATTTTGAAAACTAAGTTGCGTCTAAGATTATGCAATAGCGAACAACTTCAGTGCCTTCAGCACTTTGATTGAAGTAACGAAAACGGTTTACACACATGACTACAGGCTGGTTCACAGTATATGTTTGTTTTAACAAAATTTTATATTATGTTTGTGTAGGTAGAGTATTAAAAAAACCAAAATGGTCTCTTTTTTATGAGAGAGTTAAAGCCGAGGTAATTGAAATGTTAACGTTCACGTGTTTCTATAACATTTCGATGGCTAATTGAACGCATTATGTTTCCAATGTAAACAACGTATTCTAACCATTAACTAACACATTAAACAAAAGGTATTGCATTAACCTGCTTATGCTTAATGCTTATACGAGTCAAAAAAGGCTATGATAATATTTGAATAATTATAACTATAATTACTTCTATAATTTTTATGCTGGTTTCCTCAAAACAATTAATTGTTGACAAGATATGACCATAATTGATTTCTGTTTGAATACTTTTGACTCGAGTGATCATACTAATTTCATTAAACTTCAGAGACTAATAATGCATGATTTTATATATATCGGAAAGTTTTCTTTTCGTCATCTATGAAAGCACACTATAACGTATGTTTCTACAAAGGAACATTTTGAATAAAGCTGTTTAAGATAAAAGTAGCAATTAGTTGTTATTCGGTTGTTTCTAAAACCACATTTTAGTCGATTAAATATAGTTTCTTCCTCACACCAGCAAATGATTCTGTTTCGTAGACATAACTATTTGTGAAATTACATTTATATCAACTCGTTTAAATATTTGTATCACTGCACGTTTGCAGGTACAAACCACGATCGAAATTGTAAATTATTCTTTTACTAAGCAATGATGAGATAAAATCATTCGAATCAATACAGAACTCGGCTACTTGAACAAGTCGCAGCTTTTATTACGCTTCATGTTATCGGTTGTCTTATTTCGTCTACAGTAAAAGCACAATCGAGTGTTTAAATGCAAGGCGACAAATATAAAGATACTCATACACATTTGACAAATTATGTATTTCTACAGTATACATAAGATTCATCCAACTAAAAATGGATATTATCGTGTATATTAATAATATTGTTAAACATTACATTTGTATTTTTTCACATTAAAACAAGCCTAATTTAAATAATTTGAAACTGCGAGCTTCATCTTGCTTTTGACGATTGAGTATGAAGCTGTTTAATTTACTCCAACGCGTTACTTAGCCTTTATTAGCACTATTACGTATGAATTCCAACACCGATATTCTCATGCCTAGCTATGTGTGGATTCTCTTGTTGAAATGCTGCGAGATAGACTCTTGAGTCGGACATCAGTCTCATGTTCATTGGTCTTTATTTATTTATACGAAAAATATTGATCACGCGGTAATATCATGAACGCAATAATGTTTAGTTAATATAATATTAAATAAACATAAAACATCGCAGTTCTTGTAATTCCAAGTAGTGTTATTATGCTATATGTTATATATAAAATATTCGATTTTCAAGCGTTGCAAATTATTCTGCAGGCGGAATTATAATGACTGCTGAAAGTCAGGACGATGAATGCAGAACAAGAAGTTAAATGTCTTCCATATTTCACCTTAAAACTATGTAATCATAGCGTTTCTCTCTCGCGACAAGCTAAGACCACGTTTAATTATCTATCGTCGTGGACATATAATAGATCAGGTTCTGCTATAAACCATCAAACTAACGTCAGATTTATTATCATGAACGGTGTTATTACAGTGAAACTCATGTGGGTAAATGTACTGGTACAGTGTGAGGGACTGTGAATTAATATGACATTTCGATTCTTTATTAAGCTATACTGTTTGAATCGGTTAAGCCATAACCTAACTGAGTGGCAGTAGATACACCCAGATAAATAGAGGATATTTGTTCATGTCAGTTTAAGATCGTTTGTTATTTCACGAGTGATCGTAGAAAATATATTTTTACGAGTGGCGCAGCGTTTCTGTTTCTTTTATGCCCGTTTTTCAAGAAAATATTTAATAATAATTTCCCTTTCGTTGAAAAGTGACCCTCTCCCCCGTGCCGTGCCTCAATACATTGAAATGACGTCATTTTGTTCACGAAATGACGTCATTATTTAAGGGAAATTATTCAGTTAAACTCTTTTACAATGTAAATGAACGGTAAAAGAAGCATAAAATTAAAAGAAAATGTGTTGGATTCAGTGGAATATCGATTTTATTTCATTCGTGATCATAGAAAAAAAATATAAACAAGGATATAAACAAGGGAAGTACATCTTGATATGATAATCTTAAAATAGAAAAAGGAATTCCGGTGAAAAGAACAATTTTGTTCTTTTCACTGCTGTTATTTCACTGCAGAAATGTCATATTGTATCATATATATATTATTTAGGTATAAAAGACGTTTAATGTATTACGAATAAAGAAACGATATTTACACAACTTACCAATTTCTGTTAAACAATATATGCATGGCAAGAAAGTACACAATGTTCCTTGAACTATTTTATTGTATTCAGTATTGCCCGTATTTGTTTTCATAAATTTGTTATTTAATACTTCATTGTTACTCTGTAGCATAATACCGCTTCAACCTTGTTTTCAGTTTTGTATGTCACGTGAAACAATGAATACGCGTGTTATGTATGCGTTATCGAATCCTGAAAGAACGTGTAACGATCATTGATGCTGGAGCTGTTTATATTTGTTTTTCAACGAGTCCAGTAGTAAAACGTTACTAGTAGTAACACGATTATAACATAATACATCTTGAATGAGTATTACATTTTAGCCTACTCAAGTTAAATAATGTGCTGTTGTTGCTTAATAACGAAATTGCACAAATATTGTTGAACCTACTTCATGTTGACATAATTGTTATTTCATAAAGGTGTTCTAAGAGGTGTTTTACTGCGCCAACAAAACACACACGTTTTGCTTGACTTATTCGAGTCTTGAATCGTTCATTGGAAATTGCGATTAATATGGTTTGCAGAAGCCAATGTAAATGGATGATCTCTATGTGTTTAACATCTCCATAGAGTGAAATCGACTTAACAACGTTGTCATGTTGTGTGTAGCAATTTTCACAAATTGATAGTAGAAACATACGTGAGAAAGCATTACATGTATTACGTTGCTCACTGTTTTTATATTAATAATGCTTCAACTCTATTGATTGTTGTAGTCTCCTATACAGAACACGATTTAGTCTGTTTTGTTTATGTGGAATACTAATTGACATAGTTTTAACAAGCAGCATTATATATGCATCACAGAACAATGATCAATACTGGTTTTATTTAAAGGTGACAACATCTCTGTCGGAAGAAATAGGAGAAGTATACACATTTCAAAATGTAGTTTAAACAAAACGCTTAAAAAAAAACTCGTCCCTTAAACTAACGTCCCACTCAGATTGCGAGTTGTTCTGTCATAGGATCTACAGTATTTATATTGAAATAAATTACTTGTTAAATATTTTGATCACACAGGAGTGATGAGCTGATAAATTTGCTCTCTAATTTACATAAAAAATACATGTTTATAGTGATTAAGTAATATTAAAATTTAGAACAACAAGTGCATGAATGTACTGTGCATCTAGTGTCAAAATAGGAAATTTAAAAATATAATAAAATATAAGGAATTATTTGAAAGTGTAAAAGTGTAAACATTCGAAAGGCTATGATTGTTGAATTGAAATTGACCGGATAACATCTTGACACAACCCCTGTGTATACCTGTGTTCACCTGGATTATACCTGGATTAAAAGCTGTGGCAGCCTTATTGCTGGACCATCAAAAACAAACAGGGGAAAACACTGTACTGCAGATAAATTGCTGCACTATCAAAACAAAACAAGGAGAAAATAACTGTACTTGTAAATTAACACAATGAGCGAAACTGCATCAAAAGGCCAGCCAAGACTGAACTTCTCAGGAGATTAACCTCAAACAAAACAAGCAGTAAAAAAATCTCGCCCAGATAGTGAAGCGAGAGTAATTCCAGCATGGAAGAATTCCAAATCATCAAAACCCAGTTACAAACCATGGCTGACACCATTACAAGTGTGAAGGATGATCTCAAGGGTATGTTGAGGAAGGAAGAAGTTGAGCATCCGATAACAAACACTGTTTCTACACTAATGAACAAAATTGAGCATAACATGAATATTAAGATTGAAAAAATAGTCAGTGAGAAACTTGTTGAGATGCAATCCAAAATAGATTCATTAGATATTGACAAAAAAAATCTCAAAGACAAGATACACAAACTAGAAAAAAACACACGTGCTAACGACAAATCATTACATGAGCAAATAGAAAAAACGTATGAACTTAGCAAACTGGCCCACATGATATCAAACAATAATGAACAATATTCAAGGAAAAATAACGTCAAAATATTAAACATAGAAGAAAATAAAGACGAAAACGAAGACTCGATCACCAAATCAGTAACATCAATCCTGAAGACGCATGCAGGGGTCGACCTACTGCTTACAGATGTAGTTGCTATCCACCGTATTCCTACAAAGAAGGGACAGACCCGGCCAGTCCTCATCAAGTTAAAGAACAATACAGCCAAGTCCACCATTATGCGGAAAAGGGCCCCCATGAAGAACGGTGGCTATCGATTGCTTGATGACGTCACCAAGCCCAACCAGGGGCTCGTCAACAGGCTTCACCTACACCCGGACATCAGTAGTGCCTGGTATTTTAATGGCTCTGTGTATGGACAAACCGTTGCGGATGAACGCATCAAATTCGACATTTATGCTAATGTGAACAATGTTATAGAGGAATTCAGGCGATTCAGAAGAACGGGCGATAGCGGACAATAGGGACAACATGAACATTACTATGATAAATCAACACTGCAATGTTGAAACATGGTATGTCTCTATTTACATGTGAATCAGTTATGTTTATTGTCCACTTTTGTTCAATTAAAACTTCGTAAGTCACCTTATCTTATCTACCAGTGAAACTTGTTCTTGGCATACTAAACATTAATTCATCTCTTGAAAAATTACTTTGGTGTAAATAATCTTCAAAACTGTTAAATGACACATGTAAATGTGTATTAACCGTATTAATCTTATAAACAGGCTATACATTTTAAAGTTGGATTTAGTCTTTGGTCAGTGGGAATGATATAGTCCTGTTTTACTAACGTCTGCATGTGTGTAAAACATATTATAATATACCTGTGAATAATACAAATATACCATCGTACAATTGTCCATAATAACTAAAATAATATACCTCTCTGTACCTTTTATGTAACTTGTATGTACATAGTGCTGTTGTTTATAAACATTTCACCTTATTGTTATTAATTTAACAGTCCGTTTTTAATCTGAAAGCAGTGTTTTTAATCTGAACTTTTTGAGAAAGTTTGAATCCATCAAAAACCACTTTTGGAACTAAATTTCGTATATACCCTAAATAAATTCATCATTTGTTAAGCATTCATAGATGTGAAGAATACAAATATACCAATGTCATAAATAATAACTTAAAATAAATAAATAAATGTAAAAAACAATTATATGCAAATATCCATCTTTTTATGTCATTGTAAAGATGGTTATATTAAGGAAATTATAACTATAAAACATGCTTGTTGTTTTTTTTTCTTATGATATAAAATTATCATTTTAATAATATATTCCAAGATGTGATAAAGATAGCACAGTTACTTTTTAAAGTATAAAACATATCTAATAATCAATAGTAATAAACAATAAATTTGTTTCGATAAATATAAGCTCTCCTAATCCAACATTATTGAGTAATATGTTAAGCATTAAAGTAATCAACACCTGCAAGGCATACAGGAAAAACGGACCCTCACAAACCTTCACATCTAGTCTTCTTCAATTATGTTGTGAATCATGTTTCGGCTGACTACAATAATAGTAGGATAGCTCTAAGATGTTTATTTTAAGACACGTTGATTTACAATATAAATATATGTTTAAATTAATATATGGAAAGGGAAAAAACTTGCAGATAATACCATTTGCTTATAAGCAATTTATATGTAAACATTAAATGTCTTGTCTCATGTCTTATGTTCACTTTCTGATTTGAGTAATTGATACACCACAAATAAAAACATATGTAAATAGCTGTTGTAAAATCATGTATTTAGATAGATGTAAATTAGCCTCTTTGTTTGATTGTAGCCACAATCAATCATCATATGTTGAAACTCCTTTTGTACATTTTGTTTTTGTTTCGTTTTATGTTTGTGTATAATTTGCTGAATTGCTTGCACCATAACATGCATAATTTAAAAGATAGAAATATTGTATTTTTTCGACCAATATACATGTACCTGTTTATTAATATATATGCAAGCGCTCATTTTCTGTCACATATTTACTTACTATTGAATTTGACATATATGACAAACATGTTTACCTTATGCACATTATATGGGCCTTATAAAGATACACCCAAATTTTTCACAGACCTCTTTAAGAGGATAACAGATTTTCAAACTGATGAATATATAATATGTGGAGATTTTAATTGTGAATTATATGTTAATTTGGACTATTTAAATTACACATCCATTAATAACAATAAAAATGCAAGACAAACACTGCAATCTATTATTAGAGATAATAATATAACTGATACGTTTAGATATCTTAATGGCGCTACCCAACAATATACATGGAGACGGTTAACGCCATTACAGCAAGCTAGACTTGATTTTTTTCTAACTTCTAATAGTTTGTCCTCTAAAATTAGGAAATCTACTATTGACTCAAGTTATAGATCAGATCACTCCATTATTGACCTAGAAATAAGCTTTGAAGATATAGCACATGGAAAAGGACTATGGAAATTCAACAATTCACTTTTAAAGGATATTCAATATTTAAACTGCATTAATACTTTAATAGAAAATGTTAAACAACAATATTGTCTTCCAATATACAATATAGAAAACATTGAAAACATTGACAACAGTAATATACAGTTTGTTATCAATGACCAGTTATTCCTGGAAACACTACTTATGGAAATTAGAGGAAAAACTATCTCTTTCTCATCATATAAAACTAAACTAAACAAAAACCATGAATCTAATTTAATTAAGGAAATTGATAGACTTCTAAAATCATTAAATGAAACGAATGCAGACCAACTTCTTGCCTTACAAAATGAATAAGAAAATGTCCGAGAAAATAAAATTAAAGGGTCACTTATCCGTTCTAGAGCTAAATGGATAGAAGATGGGGAAAAACCCTCTAAATACTGTTGCTCACTTGAGTCAAACCATTATACAAACAAGTCGATACCTTTTTATTGAATTAGAAAATGGTACCAAGTTGAATGAACAAAATGATATTTTAAATGAAGCTGTTTCATTCTATAAATCACTTTATAGAAAAAATGACAACGAAATTGAATACAATATAAAAGCTTATTTATCTCATGTAAATATACCAAAATTAAATAAAGTTCAATCTGATTCATTAGAAGGACTGCTTAATGTTAAAGAAGTATCCATAACACTTAAAAATATGAAACATGACAAATGTCCAGGGTCTAATGGATTCACTGCTGAATTCTTTAAGGTGCTTTGGAATAAGTTAGGTCACTTTATAGTAAGAAGTATACATTATGCTTTTATTACAAACTCCTTGTCGATAACTCAAAAGCATGGCATTATCACTTGCATTTCAAAAGAAAACAAGCCAAGATGCTTTCTAAAAAACCTGCGACCATTAACCTTATTAAATGTTGTTTACAAAATAGCATCAGACTCCATTTCAAATAGATTGAAAACAGTACTTGATATTTTAATCTCCAAAGATCAAACTGGTTTCATTAAAGGTCGATTTATTGGTGAAAACACTAGATTACATTATGATATATTGAAATATGCTTAAGATAATAATCTACCTGGATTACTTATGACAATTGATTTTGAAAAAGCATTTGACACCTTGTCTTTCAAGTTTATAGAAACAACCCTTAGCTTTTTTAATTTCGGACCAATGTTTAAAAAATGGATATCTATGTTCTTGCATAATACTATGGCCTCCATACAAATAAATGGATTCTTGTCGAACACTTTCTGTATAGAGAGGGGCTGTCGTCAAGGAGACCCAATAAGTGCTTACATTTTCATTATATGTGCAGAGATCCTTGCTATTAAAATAAGGGAAAGCAAAGAAATAAAAGGTATCTCAATAAAAGATATTGAATACAAAATATCACAATTTGCTGATGACACATCTCTACTTCTCGACGGGTCAGATTCATCCCTTAATTGTGCTTTAGATATGCTTCAAGAATTTTCTGTATATTNTTTTTTGTATTATTATTATTATTATTATTATTATTATTATTATTATTATTATTATTATTATTATTATTATTATTAAGTTAAGCAGTTGCAGTATTATCATCATCTTCAGCACGAGCAGCAGTAGTAGTAAAATTACGATTGTTAAAATGGAGACCATCAACAGGTTAATGCGCATATGCAATCAGAGGTTCTCAATCGTTCAATCTTGTATATAGAGAATAACAGGTTACTGTCTCATCGTTTTGTAATATATCAGGCGAGGCTTAGAATAATATAACGGCGAGGCTTGCCGAGCCGTTATTTTATTCGTGCCGAGCCTGATATATTACAAAACGATGGGACAGTAACCTGTTTTTCTGTTTATCATACCACATTTTCCTAAAAATCTGCGAAACAATCCATTTTTTATATTTAAAATGTACGCATCCCCGCTGATTTTGCTGATCCGGCTTTTACAAGTTGACATACATGTTGCAACGGCGTTCGAAAAGACAACACGAATACTCGCTTATTTTAAACATCGTATAGAGAACAAAAGTTGTTTGCACTACGGATGGGAAGAGTACACCCGCTTTAATTATAAACGTCTTGAATTGGAGATCAGGAATGGACTGCAGCGACAAATTTAATCGAAGAACACACTTCACCGAATAGTTTGGAGACGCCATTTTGGAGATGTCACTGATGTGTATTGAAATTGACATTTTTAGGATGGTATCAATATTGACATAAGCGTGTTTAATCGTTTGTTTATATAGTTGAGAATTATCATACAGTTATCATTTGTCTTGACTTTCTTTGCAACACTTGCGAGTGCAATGACTACATCGATATTTAAGATTTATTGCCCCATTGATGACGTCATTTAACTTCTGTAGTGCGGGCTGTGGTGATTTTTTAAAAAATAAACGTTTTTGTGATTTATGACTTTAAACTAGAATAAAATATGTACGTTCTTGGTATCAAATTGTTTGTTACGTTGAACCTGATTCATGCTGATAGCAATTAAAGACTTTTTGCAAATCCCACGTAACTCCAAACATGGACTGATATAAGAACTTCCTGTTGACCATGATAAAAAAAAATATATCCGGCAACGTTATATCAGGCAGATATCTATGCGGTGGTATGATAAATATAGGATCTTGCACGAGTTTTCATATCATACCACATTTTATTAAACGGCTTCAGGAATTTTGTTAGTAAGCGAGCCTTTGGCGAGCTTACTAACAAATTTCCTGGACGAGTTAAATAAAATATGGTATGATATGACAACGAGTGTCAGATCTTTTTAATAACATGCTTTTAAATGAGCAAATTAAATAAATATTTACGCAAACATAATGATAAATCCCGAATGTTGTTTACATTTCGTGACGTAATTTGACGTTGCAACGTCATTTCAGCAAAGTAACAAAATGCTATTGGTCAATAAACGAAAACAAAGCCAATGAAAACGCTTAAAAAGTATATTACACATATGTAAGATATAGAGAGTAACATGTTAGTGTCCCATCCTTTTGTAATATATCAGGCGAGGCTTAGAATAATAAAACGGCGAGGCTTGCCGAGCCGTTTTTTCATTCGTGCCGATCCGAATATATTACAAAACGATGAGACAGTAACCTGTTTTTCTGTTTATCATACCACATTTTCATAAAAATCTGCAAAACAATCATTTTTTTATATTTAAAATGTAAGGATCCCCGCTGATTTTGCTGATCCGGCTTTTACACGTTGACATACATATAGCAACGGCGTTCGAAAAGACGACACGAATAATCGCTTATTTTAAACATCGTATATAGAAAAAAAGGTGTTTGCACTACGGATGGGAAGAGTTCATCCGCTTTAATTATAAACGTCTTAAATTGGAGATCAGGAATGGACTGCAGCGACAAATTTAATCGAAGAACACACTTCACCGAATAGTTTGGAGACGCCATTTTGCAGATGTGTATTGAAATTGACATTTTGAGGATGGTGTCAATATTGACATTTTGAGGATGGTGTCAATATTGACATAAGCGTGTTAAATAGTTTATTTATATAGTTGAGAATTATCATACAGTTATCATTTGTCTTGACTTTCTGTGCAACACTTGCGAGTGCAATGACTATATCGATATTTAAGAGTTATTGTCCTATTGATGACGTCATTTAACTTCTGTAGTGCGGGCTGTGGTGATTTTTAAAAAGTAAACGTTTTTGTGATTTATGACTTTAAACTAGAATAAAATATGTATGTTCTTGGTATCAAATTGTTTGTTTTGTTGAACCTGATTCATGTTGATAGAAGTTAAAGACTTTATTGCAAATTCCACGTAACTCCAAACATGGACTGATATAAGAACTTCCTGTTGACCATGATATACAAAAAATATATCCGGCAACGTTATATCAGGCAGATATCTATGCGGTGGTATGATAAATATAGGATCTGGCNGGGGGGGGGGGGCGGACGCGGCGTACAATCATTTTTTTTATATTTAAAATGTTCGGATCCCCGCTGATTTTGCTGATCCGGCGTTTACACGTTGACATACATATAGAAACGGCGTTCGAAAAGACCTGTCTTTTGTCATCTCTATTATTCATTGTTTGAAAAAGGTTTTATTATATGTAATTGTGTGTAAATGAATGTTTATATACAATAAAATATGTTTAAACTAATAATGTATATTATTCTATCATGAAAAGGAACTTTTTAGTTTTGACATTGATAATATGACAGTCTGCAAATAAATATTTTCTACGTTGAATGTTTTAATTGTATTGTATTAATATATATTTTGTTATATTGTTATTAATACTTAAGATATTTATTAGTAGTACACTCGTTTTAAACTCCCATACATATACATTTGTCATCGTAATGTAGTGCTCAAATCTAGTTATGGCTATTCTTCTTAATGGTATAGTATTAAGCACTTTGTAACTACCTATTTAAATTAAGGGGTAGTCAATCCACTTATTAAAAATAAAGATTCTGAGAAGATCCTTCTAACTACAGACCAATCATTTTAATTAGCTATGTGAGTAAATTATCTCAGAAATATTGTTAAATATTATAAAAAAAATGTGAACTAACGCCATGTATCATGTGTATCATGTGTATCATTCTTTTTAAATGACATACATACACCTTTCGATAGTAGTAATATCAAACGACAGGAAAATGATAATTTTGTTCGAAATATTTGATGTTGTTGTACGTTGATTACACTGTTATTGCAGCAGAGTCAGCAAACGATCTGCGAAATTGTTAAAATGCGTATTCACGGTAATGTAAATATCCAGATCATCGTATCATTTCCAAAACAAAAATGTTGTCCTTTTTATATAGCACATCGTGACATGACATGGCACATTCTATTTAAAACTCGACTGCGAGATAATACCTGATATGCTTTTATCATCTCAGTAAATGGGAATCAAGTTACCATGGGAATCCCCGTTTTTGTCTGACAAATAACCTTTTTGAAATATGTTATTTACATATAAAAACTCTTAACATCATATTAACATATACAAATAAAAAAAAATCATAACACATGTTCAAAAATGCGTTTTGTGTTAAACTGAGTTAAAAATAAAAATAAGTAAATGTCAATACATTCCTTAAAAAAGAACATAATCAGTATGTACGATAATAATGCATGTTCATTATTAATATGTTCTGTATAGGTTAATCACTCGTAGGGATACAGATTAACAACATATGTCAGAAGACAGAGTTATGGCATTGCCCTTGGTACCTTGGCAAATCCAAGGAACGTTGGTTCATGCCCATAAATGTGAATTTTAATATGCTTTCGACGTGATGTTTAATAAACACGAAGAGTTAATACTATATATAAACATTACATTTATATTAACTCAATTTAAAATAAGTTACAGGCACAAATTAATACAGTTTTTAATGTGTTTATATTGTCAAGGGTTTATGTGTTGTTTTTTACGATAGTTTTTAATTATGGTAACAGATATCATTGTTTCCTATTGTGGATACCTCTCAGGATATTCTCAGTGGTAGTGAAGGACAATGTCAGGTGTCACCTCAGATCATCGTTAAAACGAACATTAAATATTAAATCCTTTTGTTATATACGCAATCAACAGCATGGCTTAAGAGACTGACATTATATAATGATACGAATGTTCAGTATTATCTAGTATCGTACATTTATCAATACATTTACATCGGCAACTTGCACTTTTTAAGCTGCAACAACAGTATAAAGCTGTCTCATTTAACAATAACTTGCGGTTTGCATATAACTTTTCAGGTATCTTTTCTGTTTTTATGACGTCAAAAACGCGCACTTGAAAGTTTGCTGGTACTTATCAAGCAAACGCCCCGCCGTGACTAGACACTTTTCGCGAAATAAAATTTGATGAACGATTATCGGGCTGATTGACGTACACAAATGTTACTATATATAGTAACATATGTATTAATGCCACTCAATGACGTAAGCTAGCGCCATGACATATAGGCGACACATACAAGGGGTGTCCTGAACCGGTTCTTTATTCTTTTCCGAACCTACTTGGTAACATCTCGGTACAAGAAGACCCAGTTGTATTATATATGAATAACATCATATGTATTGTACATGCACATGTGAACCAAGAATTCATGATAATCGTTAAGTACCTCTTTTTGAAGATTGTCGGGAAAATTAAATTTAGTAAAAGATTATGCACCTGGATCTTATAAGGATTATAATAGAAATAAAGCAGCATATATCTCATAGCTATGGACGGCGTCACAGTTTTATAATAACTGCTTTACCTCTGCAATAATTTTACCTTGCTCAGCTATCATGTCTAATGGAATAGGCCATTGTGGCATTTGTGCACTGTCTGTAACGTTTGGCTGACACCTGGCATAATCTTTTGATTGAACTTTTATATTTTTAGTACTAGTTTTTATATGTTTGACAGTAAACATGAGGATCAGAATCATCTTTATCGCAGCCAGTATATGGCACACGAGAAAGCAATGTCGTGTTGGTTTGCATGGTGGCTTCCAGAAGATATAGAGAATAGTATGGGAGTTTTGGATAAAGATCAAGTTTATCATGCGAGGCTTAGAACCATGGTAGCGCGAGGCATAATATTCTATTTATCATATTATTTCCTCCCTTTTGCTATAAATAATTATTAAATATCGCAATTTTGACGATTTTGTTCTTCCGTATTTTTTTGGAAAAACCCGAGTGTTCTCTAAAAATAGCGATAGTCTAGAGATCAAGTTTATACGATCGTTGTTATACTATCGATTTGCATCTGGTAATACGATAAAATAAAATCCTATGATCACACCTTTGTCAGGTAATTGTCAAGTGTTTGTAATAAATAGCATTTGCTTAGTTGCTATTGTAGACTAACGCGTTTGCGTATCACTTAAACTATGACCCTTATAAGCCGTACAAGTGCATCGCCCTCATGGTTAATTTTCTGGGATAAACAAATTCTATCCAAAACCTATACATTAGCAAAAGCATATGTGTATAATAAGGGTAAGTAAAAACAGAGGAGTGGTATTTCGGTTAATAAAGCCTTGAGCTTTAGTACCAATGTTCCTCATATTCAATAATATAATATTCCGATGAAAATTGTACCGCGTTTTCATTTTGTTAAAATAAACTTTGCGGTAATTCATTTGTAACAACTGTTTGTGGTATATTATTGTTAGTCGCGCATTTCCAATGCCGCTTTTTTACGTACACATTTGAAGAAGTGTACCGATTATTCTTATTCAACGAACAATTCTGCTCTTCTTAAAATTTTACATCGTTAAGAATTGGAAACACGGGATTAGTTAATTAATTTAACTAATCCCATCGCTTCCACCAGAACTGATCGCCCCGCCTTGCTCTAGACATGGGTTGCATGTGTTAAATGTAGGCCTACAATGTGTAAAACAACGTCAACGATGTCTCCAGGTTAGTGCATATTGTATTAAAATTTGGAAAAATCTAATAAATGCATAAACAAGATATGTCGCTTTCAACATTGAAATCACATTATGTTCACAGTCAAACAGCTAGTTCAACAGATAGTTATAATAATTCAGATAGCAGTAAAATCCCATCTGGATTATTGTAATCTCATCTTGTATGGAACAGCTCAATGCGAAATAAACAAAATGCAGCGTATCCAAAACATGTNATGTATGTATGTTTATATGTTACGGAATATCTTAGTTGATGTACCCATCAAATACATGTCCTTAAATTACTATGTATATGATATACTATGTATATGATAAGCTTGCATGTATGTCTGTAGTATCTTACGAATACAATAAAATTATACACACGAAAAAAAAAATAGACAAATGTAGCTGCAGGAAGCCCTAGTAAAGTGCACATCTCCTGCTGTTACAAAAAAGTATCCATCACAGTTTAAGGTAATTTTAGTTAAATGTAGTTGCAGGAAGCCCTAGTTACGTGCACATCTCCTGCTGTTACTAAAAAGTATCCATCACAGTTTCATGTAATTTAAGGCAACTTTTTTCGGAAAAAAGAATCCTGTCATCACCCACATTAAATGATAGTATCTTATGTACTTTGTAATAACATTTAATACGCCCCACAAACGCAATATAGTACCTTATGTACTTTGTGATAACATTTAATACGCCCCACTAACGCAATCATAGTACCTTATGTACTTTGTGATAACATTTAATACGCCCCACTAACGCAATGATAGTACCTTATGTACTTTGTGATAACATTTAATGAAAGTACCTTATGTACTTTGTGATAACATTTAATGAAAGTACCTTACGCACTTTGTTGTAACATTTTATGTACTTTATGTACTTTGTGTGATATAACCTTATGTACTTTGTGATAACATTTAATACGCCCAACTAACGCAACTTGTCCAGCTTCCGCAAAAATAGTGGGCATCACAGTTTCCGACTGCAAGGCAGAAACAGATGGGAGAACATTTGTGAAGTATGTACATCTTTAAAAACCGACAGGAAACTAACCTTCGTATAATGGAATGGTTTACGTATTTTGACGGAACTGAATACGCTGTAGGGTAAACATCATTATGAATCAGAAACATGTACATTTAATGTCACTTGGAAGCATTAAAGTGTAAACGTTTTTTCTTGAATGTCACAAGAAATGTTGCTGACACATGTGTATTAGACTAATCATATGCTGTTAATACTTCATTTTGCACTAAACGGTATGTTTTGGACCAAACGTTTGGGAGTTGATAATGATTTGTTAACTACGAATATAATTTGATATAATTGAGCTTACTAATCTTACATAAGTAGAATGACTATTTATATGACGGTATATGAAAGACCCCCGCACGCGGTTTCAAAAGTGCACATAACCGTACATATGCTTTCATTCGTTAAATAAATAGCGGGTTTCCTCTTTGGAAATATATATTTGTATTTAACATAGGATTAATAAGATAATTTTAACTTTAGTAATGCATCAACAAATCTTTTTACTGATTCAATACATGTTTATTAAAATATACAACGTAGGAAAAGCATAGGATAACTATTTTAAAACGTATTACCTCAACAGAAATAGTAAATGAAAGCGTGGTCTCATATTATATCCAATCCGATAGCCTTTCTTTATTGTCTCCCTAATTCGTATATGGAAATACTTTTTGTTGTACATTTGTTCACATTATATACACCGATATTACAATAAGTATCATACACCAAATAAAATGAACATATATGTGTAAAGGACAAAGAAAACCCTAGAAACATTATCAGGCGAGAAATTCTTGTAAATAACTACTGTTCAGTAGGTAAATGCATGTGGCCTCTAATAAAATGAAGTCAATTTATGAATTCAAACTTGATTAAGCATTCTAGGTGAAACATTTCTGGAAAAATGGTGCGTTATTTGCTTTCTCGCTTATTAATACCCATTACAAACGAAATTGGATATTGAAATCGTTTGATGTATGACAAACAAAAGCAAATTCGAAACTAAAACAATAACACAATCTGAAAAATCATTGTTTATGGATAACATAACGAATTGCCAGCAATTAAAGTTTACAATTGTTAAAATGAACTATGTAGTAATGGACGCCTAGTCTTGACTTATATGTGGCGTGTTCTGAGAAAACTGGGCAAAATCTTGTGCGTAAATTGTCATCCCAGATTAGCCTGTGCAGTCCGGACAGGCTTATCCGGGACGACTCTTTCCGCGTAAACTAGATTTTCGCTAAGAAAAGACATCATTTAAACCAAAAATTCCATAAAAGCGCAAATTGTCGTCCCTGATTAGCCTGTGCGGACTGCACAGGCTAAACTGAGATGACAATTTACGCACAAGCATTTTACCCAGTTTTGTCAGAACACGCCACATATATACCATAACACATGACGATTTCTATAAACGGTTAAAATCATTCTAGTAGCTAGTGTAATTGCATTTGTATTTACACTTTCCACATATATTTTCTTCCAATACAAAAAAACTAACATTTACAGGATAATTGCAAAATGGTGTAGAAATGGTGAAGTATACATATCATTATCATGGGTTGATAATGGAATGCCCTCAACCAACATCATCAGCATGGATTCCGCCGTCGTGGAGTGTTTCGGCCCTTTATTTCCATGAACACTCTGGTGGCGGTGGGCCCACAGTGACGATCAAGCACTGTGTGTTGGTTGATGCTTCCAGCTCTTCTCCTCTCGTCTAAGCCACAGCCAACTTGACGCCCTCTCAGCTGCTTGGCTCAGTCTCTGGATAGCCCCTCTTCTGTCTCTGCCATTAGCCCCAACTGCTGTCATCAGTTTGCACACTTACTGGGAACAAAAACCTCTTGCACCGACTTCTACCGGGAACAGCCAAGTACGCCAGCCTCGTTGCTTACAGAGATCTAGGAGCTCTGTGTACTTCGCTTTCTTCCTTTCATAAGCCTCTTCACACCTTGTCTCCCATGGTACTGTTAGCTCGATGACGATGAGCTTCTTCCCTGTCTCGGACCACAGTACGACATCTGGTCGTAGGGTCGTCTGGACCACGTCCGGGAATACAAGTCTCTTCCCCAAATCCACCTCCATGTTCCAGCCAGTTGTGCCATCTAAGATCGACGACCTGTGTGTCTTTTGCGCTTTGTTGGTCTCACCCGTCTTCACGAAGGATATGTACTTATGAGCAGGGTGGTTCCCTCGTTCCTTCTTGCGCTCTCTTTCAAGCCAGTAATGTCCCAATGTGTTTTAAGTATTGAAAATGCAAAGAGAAGAGTAAAAACTGGATCTACAATAACTGCAGTACTTACTATGCTGTCAGAAATCGATCTGACCACGGCACAAACAAACACGGCATTTAACAACACAACACTGATAATACATACAACAATTATTTACTACACACCGCTTTTGGTTGTCTTAACATACCAACAACTCCTAAATATAAGAAACCTTTTTCGAATATCGTGCAGTAGAATTCTAGACATTAACAGAGACATATTGTGAACCAGAACCATAAATATACTGATACAGCGGTGGCAATATACTGATACAGCGGTGGCAATATACTGATACAGCGGTGTCAATATACTGATACAGCGGTGGCAATATACTGACGATAGTGATTATTAGAAATGTTTTGAATAATTCCTCTTATCAAATCAAAGCTACTCAATTTCATGATTATATTTATCTCTACAGTTAATGTTCAATACAAAGCGTTTGGATGTAAACTGTTTCAGGGAGCTATAAATTTAATACTAGTATGCTTTATCATTATCCGGAGGGAAAAGCGTGTTTATATCGTTAAGTATTTTAACTAGCCATGTGAACAATTGACAGTTCCGCTCATAACGATACCGTATACATGTAATCAACACTGAAAATAAACAGTGAGTAAAATTGGGGTCACCGCCTCGGAGGTCGCTGCAAATCATAGTTATTAATTCTTCGTAAATGATTCCTAGATAGTTTTGTAACTACCAATGCATATTTCTCAACCAGGCGTGTCAAAGCTCAGCCGATTCATTTAGGTTTGTAAATGTGTGCAACGTAGAAAGATATACCGTAAAAAGTGCCAACAATGGTATTCAGCATAAACCTGAGTATTTAGTGTAGAGGTAGCATATGTTTTTTGGGTACATGTCACTAGTTTAATGGTATTTAATTATTGCGTAAGTTTAAATCTAAACACAGCATATATTTTACTTTAAGAAGTATATAATTGAATAAAAATAGCATTTATAACACAGAGTGTATCTATGTACATGTGATACGAAAACAATTACTAATTACATTACCGTTCAATACTCATTCGCTGTATTGCGTTTTTCGATGCTCAGACCGGACTTTTCAGGATCCATTATAAAGAGTTATTTCTGAAAACATATGTATCAGTAAGCTGTCAGTTATGTGGCTCATCGCAATGCCAGATTAGCTCAAGTTATCTTAAGCACCTTGTATATGTTGACAACAACCATTTCTATCCTTTGACCCTCTAACTTAAAGCCCTTTTCAACTCTTTCAAATCGATTCATGTTCATGTGGATTTTCGTACACTTTCATCCTCGACATGATAGGTTGTGATCTGAAAAGCATGGCAAAATCTTGGCAATTCTGCTTTCAGCATACCCGCGGCCCAATACATCATGAATCTGTTGGCAGTTCAGAGGTGTATTTTAGTACTCGTGTGTTTATATGTCACCACAGCAAAACACATATGAAACCCACAATGTAACAAACCATTCCTATATAACATTCACACGGAATTGTTTGTACAGAGCATCGTCGAGAATACATAAACGTGAATATCGAAGTACACAACGAACAGATATGATGTGTGAAGATGAAAGCGAAGAACATGTTAACATGTTTACTGAAAGTGGTCACGGGACATAAACATGCGCTTTATCTATGTGACGTGACTAAAATGCCGACGTCACACATCGTTTTATCTTGTTCTTTTATCTGCTGTATGCATGTATGATGGTGATATATGGATATTGGTTTGTAATTTTGTTTTGACTTGGGAATGAATGTGAGAGCATGGTATACCTAATACAATATCTAGAAAGTATTTAAAGATTTTAATATATTGTCATGATTGCGTTCATTTAGCAAAACACCTAATTATGATTATTTAACAAACAACCAATGTGCACACAAATTGAAAAGGCATAATCATAACGTAATGAATATTTGAATTGGTAATAGAACACAGTGAAATGAGAACAGCAGGTGACAATTGGAATATTAGCTCCGAGCGAAAACAGCTGTCCCATATTATATATTATAATGTTACCCAATGGAAAAATGTCCGTTTATACGCGTCTATAGGATTTTCACTTTTATCATCAAGGCCATTTGTTAATGGTCTGGTACATTTACGAACAACCTAATAGTATTAAAGATGATGTAATGTCATAGATGGCATTTGCGAAACAAAAACCGCCTTCATTGAGGTCTACTTTTTAAAATGGATACAATTTATATTTGAAGCGAAATATTAGCGAAAATATTAAAAGGTTATATTGGTTATGTTATAAAACATTTAATACTGTACATCGAGTTATTAAGAAAAACATACCACTTGATTAAAGAATGAACAATTGGCAAAATATTTTACCACAAATTACCCTGAAGGTCATTTAAATATGACTCCAGTTATTAACTGTTAAAGTTATTTGATATCATATACTTATCATCGAGCGGGCTTATCTTTGCCAATTATGAAAAAAACGTGAATCTAAAAGAGTATAAACTCGAGAGATGTTTGACATACGCGCTGTATTATTTATCGACGCAGGTCATTAATATAAAACGTAAATAAATCATGAAAATACAACAAGATTCACGGCAAAAAAATAGATTCCTCCAGACCAGGTCATTACTTAAGTTATATTTTCGTATATTTACGAAATACAATAGTACAACATACATGTAAACATGTTTAAACGTAGTTGTGAAGTGGCCTACGGTAAAAATCAAACCTTACATATCAATCATAAAGTGTTTTAATCGTCAGTGTCGTGAAGGTTTTCATCAAAATCGCATGTAGCCAATAATTAGAAAGATTAAAATAAAGCCGACGTGTCATAGGGGAAATGTGTTAGTTTGTTGAAAGCTGAAAAAATGCAAGGCTTTCATTGTACATGTTTATCACAAATATATTTGTCAAAGATCAAATATATCAAATTATTCAACGAACACGCATCCGATAATATGTGATCGTTTTGATATTTAAAGAGGAAAGGCATTGTCGCAAAATTTACATAAAGCGCATCGCTTTATAAATGGCATATATGAATAGCAAAAAAAAACAGCTAGGGAATTCAAGCTGATGTGTCAACTATCTACTAAAACACTGATTTGATATTAAGGAAGTACATTAGGGAATTATTTAGTTATAGTTCACTGGCAATTCGAGGCGAGACGCAATATGTTTTTTTCTGTGGTGAACTTCAGATTATATTTTATTATTCTCTAGTTAATTATAAAGAGATGTTATCAATAACAGTCGACATTTAACAAATGCTAGCGCAAATTGAGCTAATGTGTCCACAATCTACTCAAACACTGGATTGATATTCAGAAAGTACCTTAGGGAAATTATCCATTGTAGTGACGGGAACATTCGAGACTATGCACAGCATTGACATTCTGTATTTCAGTTCACAATGATATATTTATATTACGGACTATCCTATGAATGAATTTTTCTGTGATCCTTTTCAATATTTTTTTAAGCAGTACATACATGCATGTTAAATATAAACACACATTCAGTTTGTGGTAAAAATGTTTAAGACAAATATCTTTCTATTCATTAAATGTTGTTGTATATTTCTAAAGTTTCATCCTTTTATGTAGCATCAAACAAAAACTCATATACAAAGGATAAATAGTGATGACCTCCGTCTGTAAAGAATTTCGTTAAGTATTTGATCAATATATACTAAATGAAAACGAACACATCAAGAATTTCAAATAAAATGTCTGACCAATTATTCCTTACTTACATGTATTTGATATGTTTAATACCACTTAACTAGACATCCATTTATATTGGATATTAAAACACACACGATTGTTTGTCATAAGCCGGTCTGAAACACTTTCATTCACAATTTGTTTCGTGTATGGTTTAATATGTCCGCATATTGTTAGAAATTAAGACAGCGATTTATTATTGAAGAACAACGTAATAAGATGTGCCGAAGGGCAGTTTTGGATAAAAACAAATACCACCGAGCATGTTCACATTGAAATTTTAATACTTAGTGTTTTTGTCAAATAGTTATGACTTTGTTTGAGTAATCATGCGTTTTCGCTAGATCAAGTTTTTTTTAAGTGCGTGTTTGTTTGTCTTCCAAATAAGCTAGGTTAGCTGATGATTCTGAATACAACATTCACTCCGATCATACTTTGGTTTTGGGAAACAATAGAACAAAATTGCATTTAATGATTTATTTACAAAATGACTGTTCTTAATGTCTGATGTTTTTCACAAGATGCTCTGGTTACGGTTTTTGTGCATTATGACGCCGGTTAGATAGACGTAACGAGGTTCGTCAAAGGTAAACGCATAGACAGAACAATTTAGTCCACGTGGCGCCATAATCATCAACATCAAAGACCAACCCTTGTTTAGATGCAAAAATAATAACGACAATATATTAAATTGTGTACTTATTAATTTAGGTCGATATAAGGACACATTAATTAAGGCATATAGATTTTGACGAAACGTAATGAGAATATTTAACTTTGTAAATAAATGCCAAGTTCTGTAAAAAAAAAGAAATGCAAACAATGTCTCTATAAATTCTATTTTTAGTGTAATACTGTTTTTTTTCTTATAAATTTAATTGTGGAACACAATATCAATAATTATTTAAAAGAAAGTTTGTTGACCTTGGAGTCCCATTGTTTACCTGATCAGAGAAACAGATGATCGGTACAATAGTTCTGCCAAAAACAAAGCAGCGTTTCATTTTGTTTACGAAATAAAACTTTGTATGCAATAATGTTCAACATCAAGCGATCGGTTTCCAAATTATTACAATCCGCCGGAAAAGACAATTGCTTATATAAGATTACATTTTCTCTAAGGCATGTGTGTTAAGTATGCAAAAGTGTGTATAATTATATACAAGCGGACGGACGGACAGATGAACAGAATGGTAGTTAGATTTCAATAATCTCCCGCACCTCACTACTTGTATGATGGTATTATAACACAGACTTGCTACCTTATATTTAATGAGTATCGTAGATGCGTCGCAAGTGTACCTTTTCCACGCATAGACGTGATACTGCTTATGCGGTGACACCTCAAAGACGATGCACGTCACGCCTATGCGACAGCACGCCTCTGGGTCGTCACATTTCATCATACATGTTTAATCACAAAACATATTTATATTAATTAGCAAACCTTTATATGCATGTTTGGTGTCATTATTTACAGTCACTGGCTTACAATTTAAAACTTGAAAATTCCTGCTTTTGAACTCGGATTGCAACAACATGTGGCACTGGATAAACACTATCGCCGGAACCCATCTGTACCCAAATACGCTATGCTTTTTGATTGGCCGTGGAGAATAAGGGTAGCATAATGTCTTACTCTGACGTGAGTACCTGATGAGAAATCGTCTTGGTTTGCATGTCTGAATATGCAGGAAAACTTTGAGCGCTGGAACCGGGTTTTGAAGGCCTTTGCAAACAGTTTGGATCCAGATGAGACGCCAGAGAACTTGGCGTCTCATCAGGATCCAAACTGTTTGCTATTCTGATAGTGGTCTTAGAAAAAAAAATATCGAAGGAAATGCTTATTTTAGAAATTCAGCAGACAACATTTTAGCAGACGACAAATTTCCCAGCATGCAAAGAGTTAATTGGGGCGATTAAAAACTAACACTTTATGTTTGTTTTACCGATAAACACCTACATCCAATTTAAAAGTGATTTCATAATTCCACGTGTTACTCTCATTAATTAACACGAATAATATAATATGTACCAATATTGCTATCGGATCTAAATCATAATCTAATGTGTCATATAATTTTCATATGAATACACTTCAAAGCTATTTTATATCCAATGTAAACTTATATAGTAATTATTACGTACAAAATCGTGAAAAGACTATCCCAAGGCTCAGCTATCAGTTTGACTAAATGTTACATGTAGTATAATGAAAGAGTACTTTCTTGGACAGGTTCAAACGGAAATAATTTGGAACCAATTACACATGGTATTTTATCTACACGAATTTAAAGAGTCTGTTAACCACGAATGACAAAAAAAGAAAAGTTCTAAAATACCGTATTTTTTACAATTATTAGTTTATATTGATTAATTATCACGACTGGTATTACATTACTTGAAAAAAGTAGTTTTTTTATTTTTACTTTATTTTTTTATTTATTTATTTTTACTGGGTATATCTACCAGGTAACTACCAGTTAACTATAAATAACGCAAGTAGATTGATCATCATCGTCACGTGGTAAACACAGGAATGCAAATTGTGCATGCGTAGTGAATTGTATATATTTTATATATAAAATGATCAATCTACTTGCGTTATTTATAGTGTGTATATCGTTATGTCACCTATTTTCGCGATGTACTTTCGATTTCACATCGCGAAATTTTATTACCGAATATACTGAAAATATGAACTTTTTTCAAGTAATGTAATATACCAGTCGTGATATTTTAATCAATATAAACTAATAATTGTAAAAAAAAA